>JAOVVA010000004.1:2952188-2992176 GCA_028565275.1 Leiocassis micropogon | reverse complement strand
AATATATTTTTTTTTATACACATACATACACACACACACACACACACATACACACACATAGTGACAATAGATGTATGGATGCTGTGATAAAGCTGAAAGTTGATTATTTTGCTAGAATGGCACATCCGTACAGGTGTTTTATTCCTCTTATAAGACAATAACTTTCTAATGATATTTAGTTTAAAGGTATAATAATTTACAAAAAAAATAAGTAAATATAAAAAAAAATCTAGAAAAATAATTAAAAGATAATTCAATTTTCCCCCTAATGTGACCTCATATACTGTAAGAAGAGCCCGTCCCCTGGCTTTTTGCTCTGTTCTGCTGTTCTCTGGAGGGGCGTGGCCCAGGGTAATTTACATAGACACTGAGACAGTAAAATAAAGGGAGATTGAAATATTGAAAATTTGAGGGGTATTTCAGCTGGAGTATTAACACACACACACACACTTTACATTAACTTGTTAAAGAAATAGTAAAATATGGGACATTTAATATATGGTTTTAAACATGTACCCTGTATATCATGCTCTTTCTGTATTGAAAGTTGAAATTGTTGAAATTGCCTTCATGTACAGTACATGCTGTTGTCATTTTCCTTTGCTTATTTTAATCCTTTATTTCCAGAGAAATGCAAACTGATCTGTCTAAGAAATAATCCAGTTTTAAGCTTGAAATCTATAAATGTGTTTAAGAAATATGTTGAAGTCATATTTTCTCTGGGATAATCTCACAACGAGAAACAATACATAACACTTTCTTTATTCAATATTATTTGTGCAGTTCTGTGATGGGTTTTATGATCAGTTTTAACACACCTGGAGTTGAAACTACTGCTCGCCGTCAGCCTTAATGTATGAAGTACTCATGCGTGACATAAAAAAGGCCAAACTGAATCTTGCATGAGGTGGTGAACAGGGAGAAGTGAAAAAAAAAAAAATCGTTGCGTCTCGGAGTCAGGCTCGGTCGCCATGGGAACATGTGACAGTGTCCTCTAGGCTTGGAGATGACTAAGCGAAGGTGAGCTGAAGATTAATACAGGCTGAGAGTGAAGTTTAACTGCGCTGCGCTCGGGGATTTATCATCATCACACTGCCAGGTGAATTGGAAGAGAAGTCAGAACTGCGGCGGGGTTCTAAATAATACATTAAAGAATCAAATAAACAAACAGACAAACAAACAAACTAGGGGGGAAAAAAGCGCCAGTGGCTCTTTGTCGAAGTTTCCGAGGTGAACTTCTGTGGACAGACTTTTATAACGAGTTGGGTGATAGTCAGTTTTTTTTTTTTAGTCCAGCTCTCGATTTGTTTCAGATTGCATCAGATTGCTCTTGATTCTTACGTTTCACATCAAATCTGGAACAGCAGCTTTGACAGTAGTGTGGCTGCAAATCACAGGAATATACTGTATTATTGTGCTACCACCACCTTGTTTCAAAAAATCAATTAAACATTATAACTTAGTTGCTTTACAATGATCTTTCTTTAGTTATACAAACTGATACCCATGTGTACAAATGAACACTTCTACAGTAGTTATCATCTCTGCACACGTTCTCATGTTTCCCCCGTACCCTGTTTAGTTTTGTTTAGCAATCAACTAAGCATATAAAGAGCCCTAAAGTGAAGCTGGGTTGAAGTAATAAAGTGTAATCAAACTAGTCAGCTTTCTTTTAGCTCACAAAGGCACGACGTTTGAAGCGTTATCGCTCTACGTATCTGTCACTGAGAGTGTGCCGGAGCTGCAATCCATCACCATTTTCATTTCCCTCCATATTTTCTTAAACACATACCAAGGAATAAATCTCCAAGGTGCAGCATCATAAACAGAACATTCATGTTGTTATGAAACTATAATTTATCACGCGGCCTATAGGGTTCAAGTCCAATCAATCCATTTCATGTCATGCAGCACTGCTGTGGACTCGAATATTAATCACGCTCGTGCTCCGGTGTAATTTAGCCGTCATTGATCCCCCTTCGAAGCTTGTTTGTTTTCATTAAGATCTGCCATGTCTCTCTCTCTCTCTCTCTCTCTCTCTCATTCTCTCACTGTGCTGCACAGGGTTAACGCAAGCTTTAACCAACTGAGACTGCACATTAATCTCACTTACCCTAAAGCAGAACATATCTTTACTGCATTCACACAGTTACAGAAACTTTTCCCCAAGGTCAACATTTCATCACCTGGAGTTAATGGCTATCTACGAGTCACATCATGTCTGGATAAAAAAACAAAACAAACATGAATAGCTAAGACCAGTATATATCTGAGGGTTTAGTATTAGAGCTCATGTCAGGTTTGTTCAGTTTGAATCCAGCTGTCGAGATTACCTGAAAAGCAAATAAGCTGATTTTGGGTCTCTGAACAATCAGCTGTTACACCTGCAATGTTAATAAAATATCATTCTTACAAAAAATTGATTGTAATATACATCTATTACCAGTGTTGGAGTACTTGGATTACTTTTTTGATGTAACGAGTAATTTAATGCGTCCGCTTTACTATTTTAAAAGCAATTTTTTCAGACAATTTATGTAATCCGTGAGCCAGACAGCAGTGATTCCCAACCCGTTAGTGTGTGTGTGTGTGTGTGTGTGTGTGTGTGTGTGAAAGTCGTCCTACAAGCCCCGTCCCCTATAACCCGCCCCCCTCTGTTATTCCTGCTGTTATACCCCTTTCTCACCTATGTGGTTTAACTATACGAGGACCGACGCGCGGAAAGATGGTGAAAACCATGGTGATTAGGTGAAACTTAATCACAGCGCCAAAACTCGCGGTGAATGATGATGAACCGTACTTACGGCCACCGCGCAGGTGAGATAGGGGTATTAGTGGTTAACAGATTATGGGCCAAACTTGGCTGAGTGATGATGGTAGAATAATTATAAATGTCTCGACTAAAACAACATGCATGAGGAATCACAAAGGAGTTTTCATTTTCTGCAATGGAAAAGTACTCGAACTAGTTACTTTTATCAGAAAGTAACGCTGTAATGTAACGGATTACTTTTTAATGACAGTAATTTTGTAATGTAATTAGTTACTTTAAAAAGTAACGTCTCTCAACACTGTCTATTACTGACACCTGCTTTCTCTCAGCATGTGTAATTATGCAAGAAAAGCTGCTTTTAAAATATTTTTTACAGGTACTGTAACAAAAAATGCTATTTAAGTTTATTTATCACTTTTTGGCAAGATTTTGGTTCTAACTTTCAGTCCTGTCCCTGCACATGAGCAGTCTCAGATTAATGTTTTTTTTGTGGTTTAAAGCCACACAGTGCTCTATGAATCATTCAAGCATAAAAAATCTTTAGGCATGAACCAGTGAGAAACAGGTGCAGATGATGACAGATGATCAGGCTGGTGATTGGTTGGAACAGATGAGAGGGGAAACGAGGTCGCTGCTGAGGTTGTTGCCTTAAGAACTGATTTTAAACTGTATCGTTGGACAATTTGCAGCCTATTTATAGCAAAATGTTGCAATTAATGTGTGGTTCAAAGGTGTGCTTATGTAAGAAAGGTTTTGTCCGTACATTAGAGGAACTCGGCATTTCTTGGTAATTGTATTTGCCTGAAGTTAAACTTGCACCATAAATAAAATCAACATTTAGGATAACATTTCATCCTTTAAGGTGGGTGTGGCTATACGTGTCACACAACAGAGCTAATCAACGCCTTAGTTTACCTGGTAAGTGGAAGACACAGAAATGACCATGATGCCCCTACAAGCTGTTAAAATCCTCGAGCAACACAGCATGGCTTACTCGAAAAAAAAAAAAAACATATTGTATGTTGGGGATGACTGAGGGATATTTAAAACCGGTTTGTCTCATATGTTCCAAAACCATGGTACTAATACCATGAGACGTTAAAACATAGAGCAAAACCTAACCGCGGGAGTCCGAGGTAAAGGCGTGTAAAATACCTGAACTGAGAGCCCAGTGTTATGTGCTGAAATCAAAATGTTGAGTAAGAGAGTTATGTGCTGGATTTAAATAACCACTTTTAATAAGTACAACTTTTACAAAAGTACAAATTTTTGGATCTGAGGATCCAGGCTTGAGTCCACTAACTAGATTAAATAGTTTTAATCGATTGATTTATCATTTTATATATGGTCCCTGGTTGCTATAAAATATGAAAAGGTCTTGAGGTTCATCTAATTTGGCAGCCACGACTCACTAACTGCGTCCTCATAAAAACCACAAAGTCATGGAGGTATTCTAACTACCTGCTTAATGAAGCTAATGGGGCACGCGTCTGTCTTCCTTAACGTTTTTCTGTTTATTAGCCGCCTTAGTGCTGAGTGAGAAGGTGAAAGGACCTAAAAAGCTGTGTGTTTATGAAACAGATGCACTCGACTCTTAACAACCACAGATGTCACATCGGCGAATAAGCCGCTGAAGACAAAGCGGAAATATTACTCCATTTATTCTGGCAGGCGTTCGTTAATCAGAGCGCACTTGTGCGGTGTTATTCCTGTTTTTGTGCCTCTAATGTAAAAAAAATAAAATAAAAAAATTAGTCAGACGTGAAAGATAATCGAGTGCTGCTTTAATGAGAAGTGCTTACCGCCACAAGGCGAGAATAAAAAGCACAAAGTAAATGTCAGCAAATATGAAATAAACACTACATGAATGAAAGTTAAAAAGCAAACATCTGGTAATGAGTTAAAGCATGTGTTTATTCCACATTCATGTGTGTTGCATGAACATTTTATAAAGCGGTGATGAAGAATTTATAAGTGTGATGGTGTAAGAAATTGGAGGTTTAATGCAAGATTTCGTTTTTGTTCGAGACTAAGAGAGGAACAATCATCATCATATCATTCTGAATGAAGTACAGAGTTGCTGTTATTTCCTTTTAAACTAATATCTTGTTTTTACTGACTTCATAATCATGATACTTTATAAACTGTATAGAGGATCCACACTGTGCATCAGGAGTGTTACACTTTAGTTTGTGTTGGCTTCCATATGGACTATAAATATGAAGCTGCATTAAAACTAGACTTCTTAAAACACACAGCATTAAGTTCCAGAACAGGAAGCTAGTTACTGTAGATAGTTACATAAGGTAAGATGGGATTGTCACCGACACATCATCACATCATCTACAGTATGTCTACAGCAACAAGGAAATGGATTCAGAGTATAATTGTAGTCTTGATTTATTATGTGATATTTTATTATTTATGAAGCCCACACTCCACCCAAAGGAAAGGTTTTAATTAGTGCTGTTCATCGATTAAAAATCAAGTTAATCATAGTCTGTCTAGTCATAGTCTGTGATTAATCACGACTAATCACAATTTTAAAGTACTCAGATTTAGTTGCTTTATAAATGTGCAGTGTTGGAATAAAGAAATGTATGACAAAATGGTTAAAGGAAAACAGATTATGCAGTTTTATAATATCTCAAAAATCAACATTTAACAAACCTCTTAATTAGGATTGGCTCTGGGTCATATGGTGGGTGTGGTTCGATGGGGAACATGGATCCTCAGATCCAAAAAAGTCCACACACCTAGAGCCTTCGCCACTTGAGCCACCACTCACATACCTTACATTTAATGTATTGAAGATATCCATCAAGAAGCGTTTTATAATGAAACTTTCTGTTCAGCACACCTGGTGATGTTTCCTTATTATCCGCTTTAAACGTGCCATTATCACACACAGCCAGGTAACCGCGCTGTGATTATGGGAAGCCATTAGGATTAACCTTGGCCATATGATTTATTTGCATTAAAAAAATAGTAATACACTAAATTTCTAGACTAATCACATGTGTTAATACGTCAATATTGACATTTCTACAACTTTATCAAAGCATTAAGAATGTGCTATTTGTAAAGGTGCAACATTTCACCATGACATAATTCTTAATTTACATCATGGAAATCAGCATTTTATTGATACAGTGTGTAACGTAGTTGCACTCTTTGAACACCGCGGGTCCCGAAATGTTCAACATGTTCAACTGCTCATTAACGGAATTATCAATTCAGGCAATCACATGGTAGCAACTCGGTGCATTTGGGCACCTGCTGAATTTCAAACCGAGCATTAGAATGGAGACGAAAGGTGATAAAAAGAAAGTGGCTTTAAATGTGGCTTGGTGGTTGGTGCCAGACGGGCTGGTCTAAGTATTTCCTAAACTGCTGATCTACTGGGGTTTTCATGCACATCCATCCCTGGGGTTTACAGAGAATGGTGTGAAAAAAAGAAAATATTCAGTGATTGGTGGTTCTCTCGGTGAAATACTTGTACTAGTTTGAGCTGATGTTCGACCTGAGGAAGGCAACAGTAACTCGTATACTGTAACACCTCACTGCGACCGAGGTATGCCTAAGATCTTCTCTGAACACACAACACCTCCAACCCTGAAGCAGGTGCACTACAGGAGCAGAAGACCATGAGTGCCACTCCTGTCAGCTAAGAACAGGAAACTGAGGCAAACATCCACATGGGTTCACCAAAATTGGAAAATATTGCCTGGTCTGATCAGTTTAGATTTTTGCTGCAAACAGAACATGACAGTGAGTTCGCTGTACTCAAATGTCCTTCATCTTAATCCGGTAGAGCACCCTTGGGACGTGGTGGAGATTCGGAGATTCATATTATCGATGTACAGCCGAAAAATCTGCAGCAACTGTGTGATGCTATCAAGTCAATATGGATCAGAATGTGTCCAGCCCCGTGTTGATTCTGTGCCATGAAGAATGAAGGCAGTTCTGAAGGCAACATTCACTCATGATAGCATTGATTATGATTAGATTATAATATAACATATACTTTTTGACTTACTTCTACAGTATTGATTAACATTTCCTCACATCAGATCATTCTGTTTTCAAGCATTTATTTCTGGAAACATGAAATGATGTGCCGTGAAATGAGACCATTTAAAGCTCCAGATTTATGATGATTAGAATCATACAGTAATCCTAATCTCATGATGAGAAACATTAGCTTCATCTGATTATGTTTAATATGCTTTCATATGGTATAATTTTTTTGGCAATGAAGATAATGAAAACAGGTCCGCAGTGGACTAAACTAAGGAAGTGGAGACAACATTAGGAAACTAGATCTAACCAGATGTCTGAAGTGGACAAATGTGGGTGTAATTAGGACTTGACATAATCAGACCAATAGAGAACAGGTGCAATTAATAATATAGAGGCTTCTTGGAAGATAAAGAATAAACAGGGACAGAAAAGTTCAGGTTTAACAAGAGAAGGTTAAGAGCCATTCTCAAGGGCGCAACAGTACCAGCTTAGCAATGCTGGGGCTTGAACCCCTAACCTTCTCCTCAGTTACCCACAGCCTTCACTGTTTGAGCTACATTCACACACAGCCACATTTACAAATTGTGAAAAACATAATTTATTTCAACTGGGCAGCATGGCTGCCCTGCACCACCAGGTTCCGGGTTCAATTCCCACCTCGGGTCTGTGTGCATGGAGTTTGCATGTTCTCCCAGTATTTTTGTGGCTGTCCTCCGGGTTCTCCGGTTTCCTCCAACCATCTAAAAACACAGATTGGCGTTCCCAAAATTGTGCGTAGTGTGAATGAGTGTGTGCCCTGCGATGGATTGGCACCCTGTCCAGGGTGTACCCCGCATTAAACCCTAAGTCTCCTGGGATAGGCCCCCTCGCAACCCTGCATAAGGGATAAAGTGGTATACAGTAGATGATTGCATTCGTGATTTCTACTGCTGTTTTTTTATGATTTGATTTTACTAAGCGTAAGTGCTCTCACTCATTCACAATGTTTTTCTGACCACATTTCTTCCTCGGATACTGTATGATGCTTCACTGCGGTAATTATCCAATGGAAGGCTCTTAAATATTTGCTTACAGTAGTTAGTTAGTTGTAGTGATGTCTTCAAAGAAAAGTATCTACTGTACTCTCACTGTTCTATAAAAAGCAGTAAAACTAATCAGTAATTAATGAAACAAAGTCAATAATTGGTGTGACGACCCGTTGCTTAAAATATAGTCTCAGGTACAGTAAGTGCAGTTTTATTAGGAAACAAACTGCGTAGTTTTACTGAACATACTGCAGAACCAGACACAAGCCAGACACAGCAAAACCCAGAAGCTTTTATTAAATTATTTATTTATTTTATTTTATTTTATTTTTATTTTTTTGCCGGAATACCTTTTTTGTTAATCAGGATTTTTTTTTGTACTGACCTAATAATGAAGTTCTAAAATACTAAAATAAAAATGCGTAACTAAGTTTGTACAAAATAAAAATAAATAAATAAATAAAACAGGGTGACTAGGAATTACGCACAATTGCACTATATACACACTAGCATATTACTAAATGTATACATTAGCATATTACAAAGCATATATTACTAATGTAAAAATCCAGACAATATTAAATATCTATAATATTCAAAATTAACTAATAAAATACAATTTTGGAAAAATACATATAAAAAAAATACAAATTAAATAAAAACAATATAAACAAAAACTAATGTTTGCATGTGTGATAAATTCCTCATTAATGATAATGTTTTCTTTGGATAAATATAAACATCATCTCATACCTAAAGAATGATTTGAGTATTAGACTGAAATTTTTGAAACATTGGTTTCTCCTAGAACATGAGAAGAGGGAGTAGTGCGTAAGGAGAGGAAGCTTCTCAGACTGTAGTGCACTTCATTTAGGGTACTAAGAAAATAGCTAATAATGATGTGAATGAACGAGTCTCAATCCTGATTTCGTTCTGCAGCGCAGCGGCACCGTGCAGACCCAGAGATGAGTCTAATCGTAAATTAGATCTGCCTGATCGTCTCTTGTGACAGTCCTCCGCGGCTCTACAGCTTTCGCACAAGGCTGCTGAGGAGGCTTACGAGACCTTCTCTGGGAAGGCAGTCGAAAATAAAAAATGTTTAATAAATGTTGTTTAATGTGTTAAATCATATCGCATGCACCACAGACAGTTCAACAACAAGCTTTCAGACGGCCACGTATTTTATTCATCAACTTTTATCCCACTCATTTCCTGGTTATGTGTACACCTGTTTCCCATTGTATATACACATATATGGTTCCAGTTCATCAACATTATAACTAAACTATGAATGAGCTGTACAGGATTGTCTTGTTTTTGTGCTTCAGAAACTGTGCTTTCTTTCCCTCTTAGACTTTTAATCTGTATATTTTAACTAATACATGAAATGAAATTTTTTTTTCTGACTGAGGCCCTTCCTAAATTTGCGGTGTGCTGTTTGGTCTCCATTAAATGAACAAAAAGCATCTCTTTTGGTGTGTGAAGGCCTTTCAGGGCTCTCAGTAAGAACTGTAACAATTCAAAATAACAAGCAGTCTTGTAGGAAAGATGGAATTGCGTTCAAGCATTTACGCCTCAAGACATTTCTCAAAATGACTAGGATTTAAAAAATAAATAAATAAATATATAAATAAAAAAGGCTTTGTGTTTGTGTGAATAAAAAATATTCAATTGCCAGTTTAAACCAAACTTTAGGACAAAAATGTAGCAAACAATAGAAAGAAGTGTATTAGACAGTGAATGGGAGAGATTTAAAAAGCATGCCATCCCGCTTTCAGTAAACAGAAAGAGCCGCAGTCTCTGTTAGTCGCCTCTTTTGTTGAAACCACACAAACATCTCTGGGCAAATACAATCAGTGTAAAGTTTTGGGGCGATATTGGCTTCACATTTTTTATCAAGGCTGAAAAATACCGACACTGTTCTACTATATTTTAGTATTACTTCAGGATATTTATAAATTTACTTAAACATAATGTTCATTTTTTTTTTTGTTAAGAACTGTTAGAATAATGTTAAATACTAATATTAAATACTTGTAATTATTTAATCATGAGGGGGGTCCAAGGTCCTGTAATGTGCAAGTGGTGTTGGTCAGGGATTGTGTGTACGGTTCCCACAGACAGATGCTTGCTAACAAGTTATTTTCTTATTGATTTTTTTCTATTCACAGATGTATGGCCCATTCAAATGTTTTATTGCGGCTAAGAGTCTCATCTCCAAACTGTGCTTGAAGTCTTCAGTAAATGTCAATCGGTTTTATGCCTTCATTCACCAGAAATTTCTATTTGACTTTAAAACCCCTTGTGCATTGCATAAGTTATTCCTTACATATCGATTCAGATGCTTAACCCTTAAAACTCTGGATTATGGGAACAAAGTCACAAAAAAAAAAATCATTCATATTTTCATTGTTTTTTCAATGATTTTCAGTGAAGTCAACAATAAAAAC
Organism: Leiocassis micropogon; assembly: GCA_028565275.1. Lineage (NCBI taxonomy): Eukaryota > Metazoa > Chordata > Actinopteri > Siluriformes > Bagridae > Leiocassis > Leiocassis micropogon. Next base: position 2,981,905 of record JAOVVA010000004.1, on the reverse strand, counting down.
GTGAGCATCTGTACTGTATCTGTGCTATTGCTTTGCCTATGTGACTTCTTCTTCTTCTTCTTACTTTTTTGCTCAGTTATGTTTGTATAGTTGGTTAAAATGAAATAAAATGCAGTTACCTAGGTTGTGCTGAAAAATGGAATATGTCACTTTACATTGCACAATCCTGACCCTGTGTACATTTATTACCCCATAGTAATGCAAAAGATTAATCAGCCTTAATTTTAAGGACTAAATAATTCCTCACAAACCTTGGATGTTTCTTTAGAGACGCCTCCAAATCCTCCAAGTGATCCTGCTAACACATTTACACCATTAGTGAGTCCTGGGTGAAATAAAAAGCCCAAATAGTTCAAATCAAAAACTATTCTTCTTCGTTATTTCCCCGCTTCGATTAACATTTATGTGAAAGTCTGAACCCGACACCCACGTATGCTTGCAGGTACAAAAAGTAAAAAAAAAAAAAAGTATAAATCAGCCTTGAATCGTATAAATGTCTGCTGCTGAATTATACAATATGCTTCATTATTAAAGCCTGTAAGCATGACCTTACACTCGGAGATCACAATTAATCTTTAATACAGCTTAATAATCTTAAAATTCATGTTTCACCAGGGAGCACAGGGGACAGAAATAGCACTAGAACACGGGGCCATTAAGCGTTCGAGCTGATCACGTAGTGTATGACAGATGCTAAAGCTGTTTGAAGTGTTAATGAAGTCAGGAAGAGAGCTGACGCTGGGAGACGATACCGCTAACAAAAGCCTGAACCCAACCCGAGCTCGCTTTTAAACGCATTCTTAAGTGCATATAATTGTTGGCTTTTTTAATTTGCACTGGAGTTCTTGACTCCCCCACGGATGCTGATATGTAATTTAGGGATTTGATTGGCAGACTTGGATGGTGTGTCTCACTGGGTTCAGAAAACACAAAGGGAAGGAGGTTTAGGCTGGGTGTGTAGCAACTTGATGTCATGGTATTTTACCAGATCATAAGCATACAGGGAAACTATTTCTAGCATTTATTATCCAGCACTTCTCTCAACACTGTTGCATATTTGCACGTTATGTAGACAACGTTATGTTATTGTCCTTAAGAAACGATATTCTTTTTAAAAAGAGACCAGAGGAAAAACAATAAAAGCACAGATGACTTGATTTGATTTGATCCCTGCTGTGGCCAGGGTTCGATTTCTGGTCTAGGACTCGATGCCAGCTCCTGCGGCTAGGGGGCAGTTGTATGAACTGGTGCATTCGTAGTTTCAATCCCAAGTCACGTCGAAACTATCCAGACCTGATTTGGTAACAGTTTGTTCTCTGCAGCTTTTAGCTACAGACAGTAATATCGTAAGAACTACTTGCACCCCTGTTAATTTCACTGTCGGTCGCCAGCTCTCCCAGTTGCTGTTAGTTAGTTCCGCCAGTCACAGAAAGATATAAAGAACTGGTTACATAAACCAACAAATCAAAATCTGTTAAAAAAATAAACAGTGTTTGTGGAACTAGTGTATAAATGCAATATCACACACAAGGTCGTGCCGTTGTACTGAATATCAGCACAGTTATGATATAATGACTGTCCATGAAAATAAAAAGTAAAGTAGAATGCACTAAAATTGCACTAAATTTACAATTTTTTCGCAGAAGATTATTTATTACATTACATTGTAAAAAATTTACAAAGTGAAAGAGTATAAAAATATTTAAAGAAATGCCTATATCTTTAAGCTAGTTTAATAAATCTAATATGAATTGTAAGAGAAAATTTAGAGATGAATTCTAAAAATAAGACTATTATTTGAATCGACAAGTTATGGTTGATGTAATTCATAATATGGCGGCATGGTGGCTTAGTGTTTAGCACTGTCGCCTTACACGTCCAGGGTCAAGGGTTCGATTCCCACCTTGGGTCTATGTGTATAGAGTTTGGAAGTTCTCCCTGTGCTTGGTGGGTTTCCTCCCACAGTCCAAGTGCATGCAGACATGCGTTCCCACATTGCCCATAGTGTGTGAACGTGTGTGTGAATGTTGACCGGAGGTCCTACCACGGTCATAAAGAATGATATAAATACAGTGGTCACCATTGGCCTACACGGTCTCTAGATGGACTACACAGGTTCCTAGATGGATGGATGTAATTTATAATATAAATTAATAGAATGAGTAAACAAGATGCTAATAGCCAAAAAATAATAATGAATAGAATTGTTAATTGCTGTTCATATGGAATGTATGCGCTTCATTATTTCCTGATAAGTATGCTAAGTATCAGCTTGTGCATCCCAGCAATTCATCATCATGAAAGCATTAGTTAGGTATTCATATAAACTAATAAATAAACATTAATCTGTACAAAGGGAGTCAGTTTTTTTTTATTTATTATTATACACTTTACAAGACACAGCTAAATAACTCATGCAGGAAACCCAGCGGTGCTTTGATAAACATTTTGTCACGCATCACATTTTTGCATTTCGCGTCCGCGGAGCTGCGCTTCTTACCGAGCGACTGATTTGCTCCCAGGGCTCGTCTCCTGCGTCTGCAGTGATGGATTTAAAGACAACAACAAAGAAGTCGCACTATTTAAGAGAAAGGTCCTAATCCACAGTAAATTGTTTCTCGAGGCAAGGACACAGAACCAAATTAATTACACAGTGGATGAACAGAGGGAAGAGAAATGCACTGGAGGGACACACTTTCCAAAGCTTCGCCACGTTCGTTTCAACAGCGCCAGGAACGCCAGTCACTTCTAATCACTCTGAAGAGAAATCAATAGACAATGTGCGCGGCTAAGTGTCTCGGAGGGGAAACCGGGCCGTCGTGTCGGATTGGTTCGCTGTCTTGCTGTTGAGTGTTCAGGAGAGCCGAAGTCGGACTGCGTTACAAAGAACTACAAATGAAAGAGTGTGTGGGCCAAATGGCTAATTAACCCTCGCTGGCTGGGCTGGGACTGCGGCCAGAGCTCTTCAGAGGGGCAGTGTTCATCTGTGTGCGGAGGAGAGCCATGTGACCTCTCGTAGCCCTCGTACACAGCTGCCTTCTCAACAAGGCATCATTTTCTCCCCTGATTCACACTCATAAGTGTTTCTCCTGCTGTTGCCAGTATTAAGATGGCACTGAGGGGGGAGGAGGGGTGGTTGTGGGGGTGGTGGGGGCTTTGGTGCTTCTATTTTATTCCGCCTGCAGGTTTGGAAGCTGATTCACGAGTCTTGGCAGCCAATCTGTCCATTTCTACCAATGGTCCACTACACATTCACCTATCCCGATTAAATTCTCCAGATTATTAGAAGGCTGTGTAATGGCATATAGAGGATATTGGCTCAAGATGGAATGTAACGTAGGAATGTCATAACCAGCTCCATCATTCCACCAGGAGACAACTCTTTCCACTCCGATCTGGATCAGGTCCAGGTTTTACAACTCTCATCACTTTTAAGGTCCTGTTTGTTAATATTTTTTATTTGTGAGTATTGACCTTTTTTTTCTTTACAGTTTATAATTTTGAGCGGGATTTCCTGTTTTGTTCTCCTGCTCTTTGACAACTCCTGTGGATTGCAATCGCTAATACAGTAGAACCTCGGCATACGGAATTAATCTGTATTTCTTAGTGTGAAATTTCATATTGCGAAATGCAAAATATAAAATAAATAAATAGACATTAAACCTCACTTAATCTTATAAATTTATGAATCCTCTTGGCAGTGCCTGCTTTAAAAAACGAAACTGAACGTGACTCTCGTTTCTTCTTGATGCCGTCCTTGCTAACTTTCTTGGGACCCATGGTGCTATTGCGACAAAAAAAACAAAAAACAAAAAAAACACAAAATGCACTATTTCTGAGAACACCTGGCCTGTGTCCACCGTTCGTCATCTGCAGCTGATCCAGAATGCAGCTGCACGTCTCGTCTTCAACCTTCCTAAGTTCTCCCACACCACCCCACTTCTCCTCTCCCTCCACTGGCTTCCTGTAGCTGCCCGCATCAAATTTAAAACCCTGATGCTCGCCTACAAAACCAAAAATGGTTTAGTACCCACTTACTTCCCACCTCTAAATACACCACGCACCGCACCACGTTCCCTTCCCATCCTCCTTTTTGGCTGGTCCCACCATCTCTCAGGGATCGAGGAAGACATTCATCCAGACTCTTTTCTGTTCTGGCACCAAGGTGGTGGAATGAACTCCCTGTCTCTGGCAATCTTTAAACAACGACTTAAGATGTATCTGTTTCTTCAGTACTTGGATAAAAAAACCTTATAACAGTGTTTGACTGATGGTACTTAGTTAGTACCCCGTGTAAGGATCTATCCAATGATGGAAACTTAAACTGTTTTGTAAGGAGCCCTGGATAAGATCAGCCTAAGATGTAAATGTAATACAGAATTATGCTTATAACCCAAGACAGACTGACAACAAACACTACAGAATAAAATGTGCTATCATTATGAAAACAATAAACAATAATGCTTTATTTCTGACTCTTAACTAGCACTGACACTGGAGACTCCTTCGAAATAAAATGTACAATAAATAAATATTTCCTTTCAGGAGACTATATCCTATCAGGTGCTGTTCTACAAGTCAGTGCCTCACCCATCATTTATTGATAGTGTTGTGACTCCAGAGCTTGTTATCGAGCACATTGGAATTCTGGGTGTCATGTAGGTGGAAAAAAAGCACAGCTAAATCAGCACTAAGGTCAGAAACCGCACAGCATCAGGACAGCAAACAAAACAGAAACAAGCAGCTAGTGTGAGGAAAAACAAACACTAAAGAAGATGCGGTTACTAAAGATGCTGTCTGACAGATGGCGTCTGAAAATGCCTCAATGTAAATGTAAATGTAAAGACTCGAGATTTTCTTGTCATTGCGGCTCTACTCCCACTTCCTACAGTACGTTCAAGCAGCAGAGTGTCATGATCATAATTTCTGTGGTGCGGGACAACATTAATAATGACATAGCCTCAAAATAAAATGGATCGCGGAGGCTGTGACAGTTGACTTATAGCATCTAGTGAATTTTTTTTGAGTAACCCCAGAGGAAACAACATACAGTACAAAATCCCACCTACAGTCGAACAGATCTCATTAACCCAAACTTTCCAAGAATTTGGAAACTGGCCAAAAGCAAAAGACACATCTCTCCTCTTTTTCACAGGATCTCACACGTTTTCACATGGAGGATCGCACTTTTTTTCCATTTGCATTATATCCTACACGTATATAAAATTAAAGGATATATTCATGTATGGAAAATGGAATATGACCGACACACTTTTCACCCTTTTTTTTAAATCTAAATTTATCTAAATTAATTAAAGTTATTTGCTTTAAAACAAGCTTTTGGTGTTGGATTTTTCATTTAAACTAGATCAATCTGGCAACCCAGTCTTTAGCTCTCCAGTTCTTATTGCATTTCACAGATGTCCTTATGCAGAGTAATGCAAGTTTTTGTTTTTATTGTCTGATTTTCCATTTGAGCATTTGAGGTGTAAGGGCCTTGCTAATGAGCAAACTGGTGGTGCTGGGGTTTAAACCTGAGAACCTTCAGATCAGTAGTCCAACACCGTATCCACTAAGCTTCCTCTGCCCTCTCTTGGACAGAGACTGGGGTGGAGAACCTTCCTGCCCATATAGATCTCTATTAAAGCTTGTTGTAGTTCACATTTTAACCACTAGGTGCAATAATAACTTATGGACGGAACGTGGGGCAGAACACACGCTACCCCGGGATTGTGCTGCATCTAGAAACGCAAGCAAACAGAACAGCTGTCAAATAGGCTATCATCACCACCATCATAATTTTTAAAGGCTCTGCATCACCTGCCCCATGCACAACCTTCCGCCGTCACGATGGAAAAGGTGACTCCTTGTTCACTCTATGCCTTGCGTTCTAGCTACTGAATTACACTTCCCTCTATCTATCACCACCACCCACATCCTCCTTTTCCATGTAAATACAACTCAAATTGCCATTTTTATGCAAGTGTTTGTGTTCACACTACGCCTCTGTTCGTTACCGCATCGCTACATAAAATAAGCTCTCACACTCACAATGACGCATTAACTTTTCTCCTGCTGAGCCTCTCTTTCACACCTCCTCATGCTTCTTTCGCTGATCAGGGAGAAAAACATACCGAACTGACACTGAATTATGTATAGACACAATCATTTCACCTTAAAACTTCAGATTCGCTGCTTTTTAACCAGATAACTGTGAAATTTGAATTTTTTTTTTTTTTGCACCAATAATAATACGTGTTGTATGACAGGATACTGGATTTACAAAAAAATTGACCAAAAACTGTCTATACTAAAAAAATGCTTAAAATGTTTCAAACACTTTAACTATATTGAGGATGAAAATGATTTAACAATCACAGAATCGTCATATTAGCAACAGTCTTGCATACTACAAGTGTTGCACTGTGGTCCTGAAGAAACAATATTTTTTTCAACAATAAAAGCCCAAATGACTTGATTTTTGTGGCTAGCATGTCGCGCTGTTACTGCTGTGGCCAAGGTTCGATGTCTGGTCTGGGACCCAATCCCAGAGGAGGTTGTATGAGCAGGTGCATTCATAAATTTAATCCCAAGCCATGTCTAAACTATGCAGACCTTCTTCAGGAACAGTTTGTGCTTCTCAGCTTTTGGCTACATAGTACCGTAAGAATTTAAAACCACTTTCACCCCTGTTACACTAACAGTCAGCCGCCAGCTCTGCTAGTTGTGTTTAGTTAGATAGATAGATTAGTAGATAAATCAAAAGATTGATTGATAGATAGATCGATAGATGGATAGATAGATAATTTAGTTCTAGTTTAGATAGTTAGTTCTACCCATCACAGGTTAAACTCTCCCTTCTCCCACACACAAAAAAAAAAAAAACTTCCCAACAGTGTTTGACTGATGGTACTTAGTTAGTGACCTAGTAACCCTATAAGTATGTAAGGATCTATCCAATGATGGAAACTTAAGAACTTTTGTAAGTCGCTCTGGATACGAGCATCTGCCAAATGCCTAAATGTAAATGTAAGATGTGCTGGTGGAGCAAAATAACCAGTTACATAAACAAACAATTCATAATCTGTTAAAAATAAATGGTGTTTGCGGAACTGTTTGTGTACAAACGCAATATCACACTCAAGGTCATGTTGTTGTAGTGAATATCAGCTCGGCTGTAATATTGCCTAATTATGACTGTCCATGACCTGGAAAAATACTTTAATTGCACTAGATATTTTATTTTTTCCCACTGAAAAATATTTATGCTAAGGATGGAATTTGTAACGAAATAAAATGCACAAAATAAGATTAGAATAGAAAATTTAATTACATTGTGAAAAAAAAACTTATAAAGTGAAACTGTAAATTATTAAAATATTAAAAAATGTCCACATTGATAAGCTAGTGTAATAAATCTAATATAAATTTCCAGAGAATCCAGAGTGGAACACTCAGAGATAAAATCTATTAATGAGTAACATTTGAATTGATGAGTTATATTCATAATGTAAATTAATGGAATGAGTAAACAAGCTGCAGAGACGGGAATTGAGCATGGCTGAGAATCGAACCTGGACTCTGAAGGTGTAAGGCAACAGTGCTAACCCTGGATTTAGTCTAATATCTACAATATTTTACTGTAATGTTACTAAAGAAAAAACACAGAGAGCAAATTCGTCTGTCCTTAAATACAGTAAGATGCTTTTAATTAGTTTATTATTTGGCCAGAGATAATATACAGAACTTGTAAACACGCAGAGCAAGGACCCAAAAGCACGACCATGACCACCGTTAAAAGAGAGAAAAAGGAATTTATTCACAGGCTTTGATTCAGTTCCAGACAGGGTTTCAAAAATAAATGTCTCTAGGATAACCAATGTAGGTTGTTACAATTTGGTAAAATCTCTTCTTTCCAAACATGAGCTAGACAAGAACTTGACCAAAATGACATGACATGATGAAAAGTATAAAATCACCAAACCTAGATTAAGATACTGTATATAAAGCCAGAGTACCAGGTGTGTTGCAACTAAGACAATCTGGCCATGACAGTGTTTAGAGGGGGCTAAATACAAAACAGACAGGAAGTGGGTGTGGTCGGGGAAAAAGCGGCAAAATCAAACAAGGAAAAAGGCTGTGACGGGTTTGACGCATGGGCGGCACAACAAACACAGACACAGGGCGAGGTCTTAGGAAAAAAGGACAGAAGGAAAAAGGTTTTAAGGAGGAAGGATGTATAGAAAGGGAAGGAAAGTGGGAGCTTGTGCAGTGTTCACGTGGCTGTCCTTCACGTGGCGATCAAACGACTGCTTTCAGTTTCGTTTCTTTGAGGTCCCTGGGCCACGTTACATCACCCCGCTCTCATGCCACTCTTCCCCGATGGAGATGTACTGGTCTACTTCGGATCATTGTCCTGTTGCATGACTCAGTTTTGACCAACCCTAGCTGTCAGACAGATGGTCTCACTTTTTCTTCTAAAATACCCTGGTATACAGAGGAGTTCATGGTCAAATCATTGACTGCAAGGTGCGCATGGCGCATTAGACCACATGACCACAGAGTTGCCACTGTTGGGCCCTTGAGCAAGATATTTATATTTATCTGAGGTTGTATTTGCCTAATCCTAAGACCCGCTGTGATCAGATGATGTTTATTATTTTTCTACACACACACACACGAAAAAAATACAATTAAAAGGCACTAACTTTTACACATGACTATATGTTTTTTTTTTTCTTTTATCCCGGAGGTACTCACTCATTCATTTTCTATAATATTAACCTGTGCAGTGTTTGCAGGAAGCCTGGAGCCTATCCCAGGGGGCTTGTGGGCTCTAGGTAGAGCATAAGCACACACACATGCTACTGTACAGGGAACATAATAATGTGCAGTGTTGAGTGTATTTTTTCAAAAATGTAATCCGTTATTCAGACAATTTATGTAATCTGTGAGCCAGACAGCAGTCATTCCCAATCCATTAGTGTGTGTGTGTGAAAGTCGTCCTACAAGCCCCGCCCCGATAAGCCGCCCCCTCTGTTATTCCTGCTGTTATACCCCTATCTCACTTATGCGGTTTGACTATGCTGTGGATTCTATTACTTAAACACATTTAGAGAACCCAACCCCCCACCCCCTGGTTACCCTTCACAGACCCCTGTATCATACCTCTCTCTCTCTGTATTATTAATGATTTTTACTCCGGCTCGTCTGGACTGAAATGCTTTTTAAAATAAAAGTGTTTTCCACATGTGACGTGCATCTAACGTGCGTTTAAAGTAATGCTTTGGAAACGCATCTCGTCTGGCTCCTGAGCAGCACAACAGGAAAGAAATCACTTTATCATCCAAGGACTGCGAGTTTCAATACCGATGATGCAACAACCATCCGTCGGCACGGTTCTTGAGAAGAGAGGGGTGGTATAGTATCCTTTCTCCCCTCAATCACTCACGGCCACGCTGGGGAATCATGCACTTGTGCGAGCTCGGTCATGTGGAAGTGGGAGGATAGCAATTTCCTCTGAGTGTGTTAAAGATGCATTTAGAGAAAGTGACATGACTGCCTAATGGGGAGAGCTGTCTAATCTAATGGGTGGGGATTCAGATGAATCTGGCTTCAGGAAGCAATTTATCCTGGTGCATGGTTGCAGTAAATCTGGAGACAGAAAACATCATGATGCACCACACACACACACACACACACCCTTTACACTGAGAGGTGACCCAGAGAGGCTAATCAAAGATGTCTCAGGCGCAGCTATTTACACCATACTGTGAATTATTAACTCTCTCCAAAACTGCAAATTGTTGTAGGGTTGTCTCGGCGAAAGCACGCCGTCTGGGGTACGATCCCGATGCAAAGTTAAAAGAGAGAGCGAGAGCCAGTTAAAAAGAGCTTTCTGTCTTCTCAGGGACACGTATCGACCTGCTCCATCCCACCCACAGACACCATCAAAGTGCTTTGCTTCAGACGGAGAGAAGAGAGGAAAAGTGCCGGGATTTAAATTTTAAAAAGAGAGAGAGAGAGAGAGAGAGAGAGAGAAAAATTGGGGACACACTGCTTATTATAACTCGCGCAAGCCTGTTATCAAGCTTCAGTGCCTCGGCCATATGAGTGATGGCACGGAGTTATTTTACATAGTGTTCGACTCAGCAGTGGAACAGAAGCAGGATTACTGTCAGATTAAATTATCATTAAAAGTGTTGACGGACAGAAATCACACTCATTATGCATCCACTGAGGCTTATTTTCTCCAAATGTTACATCCTAAAAAAAGATCAGCAAAGTGCCTATTTTGTGATTAATGGATTTCCGCAGAAAGTGCACAATTTTTGAAAAGATGAAAAACAGTTGAATGCATTTAGCTCGAGAGCTGGAGACTTCCTGCAGATTTGACTCGAGTTTCCCCTGTTCTGGTGAGGTCTGTGTGTTTGAATTGGCTCGGGATAAGAGGACAGGTGTGTATGTGTGTGTGCATGTGTGTGTGTGTAACGAGTGGACTCAGGACAACAGATCTGGTGCAGTCAGATCCTGCAGAGCCTGAGAGGAGCCGGTGATTGAGTGAGCTCAGCGTCAGCCGTGAGTCTGATTCCTCGTGACAGATTACAGGAGATGGGCTCTGTCTCTGGCACGCCGAGGAGAATCTGCAGGGGAAACGGAGCCACGTTACTCGCGCTCAGCTGGAGAAGCTCCCCCAAGTCGCGGCACAATTCTCGCTCAGTCACTTCTCGCTACGGGGATCCTCCTGCATGCGCGGTTATGTTCAGTGACATCTGTCAGCATGTGGAGTGCAGCTCGGTGCTGTGCCACGTGGGTCTCGGATATCGCTGTCAGTGGGAAGCAGGGCTGCTGGCAGAGAGGAAGGAATGATGAGCAGGGCATGTACACAAACACAGACACAGCATGCACGTCACACTGTCACACTCTGTGGGATTACAGTGAGAGACTTGTGCCTGTTTACGGGAGCTAGGTGCACAGGAAATGTGTATAAGCAACACTGTAAATGCACTTTACTGACACTGTTCACCAGAGCGCTGTTGAATTCTCGATTCTGATTGGTCAGATTCATCTCCTCTGTTATGAGATCAGATCATTTTAGCTGCAAGGTTGCACTTCATAATATTATATTAGTATTAATATATTTGTACTAGGGATGGAAACCAAATGATACGATATTATCACAATACTAAGATGTTGATTTGATTTGTATTGCGATTTTATAAGTATCATGAGTAGATTATTATTTTTTTTTTTTAGATTTTGTTGTGGTTCTAAACATACTTTGCAAATAATTACACAGCTTCTACTACACAAGATACTGTGCTTGTCTCATTAAGAGTGTATACTATTGGATTATAGAGAGACAACATGGTGGTGTAATGGTTAGGACTGTCGCCTTGCACCTCCAGGGTCCGGGTTCGATATCCAGCCAGGTTTGATTCCCGTCTCTGTGTGCATGGAGTTTGCATGTTCTCCCTGTGCTTGGTGGGTTTCCTCCGGGTACTCCGGTTTCCTCTCACAATCCAAAAACATTCAGGTTAGGCTAATTGGTGTTCCCAAATTACCCATAGTGTGTGTATATCCTGCGATGGATTGGCATCCTGTCCAAGGTGTACCCCGCCTCGTGCCCTAAGTCTCCTGGGATAGACTCCAGGCTCCCTGCGACCCTGAATACAGGATAAAGTGGTATAGACAATGAGTAAGTGAGTGAGGATTATAGAGGAACCTCCTGTAGAATTAAAGAGGAACCACAACATGCCACCACCTCAAATACAAACAAACAAAAAAGGATTTTGAAGTCAGTGATACATGAATTGGCACAAAATTTTTATAAATTTATAATAATGTGGGGGGCTCCCACATTAAGGCTACTACTACCACTCAGTCGGGAGGGCTGAATCACGTGACGACAGCCGACCGCATCTTTTCAAACTGCTCGATCACGCACCGTTGGGGGCGACGTAACACACTCGGAGGACAGCGCTATCCACACCTTCCACTTGTGTGAGCTCACAGACGCCCCTGATTGGCTGTAGAGCCGTGATTAATGTGGGAGCACTAAGTACGTCTCATCCCTCCCCTCTGAGAGAGCTCGGCCAATCAGCTCTCTCTAGACCTCCGGCTGTGAGAGGTAACAGCATCACCCGGGAACCAGCGATCTCCAGATGATAGGGCGAACGCTTTACCACTGCGCCCCTCTGAGGCGTTGTTCAGACATTGTTATCTTAAGTTCTACCTTTTCATCTTTTATCATTTAGACAATATTGGTACTAACTCATTGCTACTTTTATGTGAGGAATGTTTAATGATTCTTTTTTTTTTTTTTATTCAAAATGACATGGGGAATTCCCGGGAGCAAGTGTTGTCTGAACAAAATCTCATCTGGAATCTGATTGCAGGTGGGAAACTTCAGCCCAATCTAGATTAGTTCAGCATGAGTTGGCCAGAAGCTTGGCAGAAATATAATCGGCAGGAAACAAGGCCCGTCACGCTTTTCCTCTGGAGGACCAGGGGAAGATTGAGAAGCACTGAAGTAAGGATCGATGAGCTTCCGAGGACATTGATGCCGCTCCCTTCGGAGAGATCCATCAGTCTCTGACACTTCAGCTCTGTGCAGTAGAGTGAAGACAAACTCAGTGACTGTTTTAATTTCTGCCAGATTGGAGAAGAAAATTGATCCTGCATTGTTCAGAAGCCTGGCATGTCTAAGTATACTTGGAAAGAAGTGCACTAGTTTACTTTTGATACACTAGGCTAAGCATGCTTGGAGTAATTTATTCTTCGGTATAGTCAGTATATTCTTCAGTATATAGCCGCACATCAATGCATGTGTAGAGAAAATGCATGTACAGTATACGAGGGTGTTCAAGTCAAACATAGACTTGACATAAAAATGTTTGATTTTAACAAAAGACTTACGGTATGTAAGTACGTAAGAATGGTAGTGAGAATTTTACCCGCAAAAGTAAAACATTTGAATGGTGCAAACATTTTAAAGAAGGACATACGACTATGTCGATCCTGGCTGAGGTGGATTGGAGCACACTGCAGTCATTTCCAAGAACTTTCAGCGAGATACCTTGAAAATCAATGGATGACTTGCTGCCAACTTGCGGAGGAGATGCATCCGCTGGGAGTTGCCACATCCCCAGTACAGTCCTGACCTCGCTTCAAGCCATTTCCACATGTTTGACACATTAAAGGAGTTCCTGGGAGGCCAGCGTTTCAGACCTGAAGCAGGCTTGATGGTATCCAAGCACTAGTGCAATGTGCATTGGTGTATCAGGGGAGTATATAGAGAATAAAGGGATTTTTTAACTCTCACAAAGCTCAATAAATTAGCTATATTTGCACATCTAAGTATACTTAGTGTACAACTGACTACTTTTAAAATCCTAGCATATGATTAAAAAGTTTGCTAGTTTAACTACAGTTTTAGCAAGGACCAGGGGAAGATTGAGAAGCACTGAAGTAAGGATCAATAAGCTTATAGTATATTTAAAGTTGTGGTTACTGTTAAATTTACTAGGTTAAAATATACTAGCAGTTTAAAATTTCTAGATTTAAAAAGAAACTGAGCCACTTTCAGTTTTGTTTGGAAAGCAGCCGGTGCCAAGCGGAATCATGAATTAAGGTTTAATGTCTATTTATTTAATATTTTACTTTGTTTACATGTCATATGCAAAATATGATTCTAGTATTGAAACTTATTAATATTGGTAATTTTTTTTGATTGGCTGGAATGGATTATTTGCATTTACATTATTTCCTTTGGGACAATGCATTTCGCAATACGAAATTTTGCCTTAAGAACAGAATAAATTCGTATGCTGTATCTAATAGCTTAGATATTGCAGTATGCTTAAATATATTTAGAGTAAAATGTACTAATTTAGCTATACCAGCATGGCCAGCTGTACTTAGATATAAAAAAAAAATACTTAGCTTACTTTTATTTTACATTTCTAACTGCACAACATGTGATTTAACCTAAAATAGTCATTATAAAGGATTTGTATCTGAATAAAGATAAGCTCATTGCTTGTTCTTTTTTTAATCTCTACCACACTGGATGGTGACCTCGATCCCATGTTTTTCGACAATTAACACAGAAGCAGGTCTTCATTTGCAAGGAAGCTCCACTTGAAACCTCGTCAGTACTTCACGTTGAGAAGTAGGATGTGTGGTGGCGTTGTGGGATTTAAGAGAAGAGTGATGTCGCGCTACATGAAGATCAATAAGCTCAGCAGCCTGTCAGCTATAAATCCCACCAGATTGCTCTTAGTGAGATGTGAAATATGGAGCCGTCCAGAGAGAGCTGTTACGCCATGAGGTGTTAGGAACTGAAGAAGGTGCTAAGTGTCCTGGCCGGTGTGTCCCTCGTATGAACGAAACAAAACATTTCGGCAACTGGATCCGGAACTGGACTGGGATTCGAGTGTGATCTGCAGTAACGTGGGGTCTCGGGTGTGTATCTGTCTGCTGCTGCCCTCAATCTCTTTATCACGGCTGGAATCATCCAACTATGAGCAAGAATTACATTACTGGATTATAACAATACATCTGAAGCAATAGGGATTATGTGTTTACCAGTGAATCTATAAATTCTAACACACATAGTGAAACATAATGTAACGCACCACACCGCCACACCAACCCTTAATTTAATCCTGTTGCTCTTTATAACAAACTTCTGTTTTAGCACTGTTTCAGTCTCACATTAAAAAAAAAAAAGTTCACTACAAGATTATTACAAATATAGTAACATATATAGCTGACTGGAACACAGCTAATCACATTTAAGATGTCATTTAATTTAAATACTAAAAGTACCTTAGACTAAATCTCACTAGTTTACATATTATCATATCTAAGTCACTTGAAGTTTACTTTAAATGCTAGAAAAGTACACAAGTTAACATTGATATGTTTCTTCATATATTAGCATTGCTAACTTAATTTAAAAACAACTAAACTAGATATATAATTGATATTCATCCATCTAGAGACCTCTGTAGTCCATCTAGGGACCATGCAGGCAATTTGTGAACGCTAATTAGCCTAACCTGCATGTCTTGGGAGGAAAACATGAAAACTCCATGCATATAGACCCGGGGTCAGTTTTTTTTAACTGAACTGGATTTTAATGTAACACATATATTCATACTATATAATATATTGGGTTTTGAGTCTACAAGCAGATGTAATGTGCATTTAGATTTTATGAACGTAACATTTTGTTAAACAGGAATATTAATAAAGAACGTCTACAAAGCACGGTGTCAATCTACTGAGTGGAACAAACTGAACAGATTGATTAGGACATGTGTATAAGACAGAGCTGGATAATTGAAGTGCTAATGAATTTCATATTTCATTTGAATCCAGGTGCAGTTGACTTGGTGACTGGTGCTGAGCTGCGGTTCTGGCCCGGATGTACTACGGTGAGCATCTCAGAGGAGGAAGTCAGAGCCGAAAATTCGGGATGCAATTTTGGTCCTACTATGAAAGTAAGAGTAAGAGTAAGTTGTCCATATTCTTTAACTAGGAGATCACTCCTATCTCTACGAAATTACTTGAGAGCTCCATGGGCTGTCGTAACTGGTTAGGAGTAGCGAGGAAATTGCATTCAGGCAGAGACCTGTGTGAAGGAGAGACATTTTGGTAACACTGAATGGCACGGAGATCATTCCTCCTTTTGGAGGAAAATGGAATACACAGATACGCAGATCTTGTGTGTTATGCAACTGGTCCATCAATGAACATTTCATATGCTGTATCCACATAAACTAAGATGATTGCTACTTTATTTTATTTATTTATTTTATTAACAGTGAAGAGCAGTTTTGCAAGTGTGATGACTTGGATTTGTTCCAGTCAACGATGTTGGCAATATTAAATCAAACTTTGGTTGCTGTTACAGCACCACAGATCATGCACAGATTCACACATTTGTATAAAATCAATGAACATCAGCATATAACTTTTTTTTTTTTTTTTTTTTTTACCATGCCATTAATTACCACACCAGTAGATCTACATTAAAATGGCACCCAAGTGAAATGCTGTGTGGGACCTTATGAGAGCTGTGCATAAGCCAATGTCCAGAAACCTCAATGAACTGAAGCAATGTTGTAAAGAAGAATGGACCAAATTTCCTTCACAACGATGTGAGAGACTGATAAAGTCATGCAGGAAAGGATTCCTTCAAGTTATTGCTGCTACAATCAGTGGGGTACTTGGTATTGCCAGCATGTTTTTTTTTCTTCTCTTTTCTTTTTGGCTTAATTGTTGTCAAATGAATAATGACACGGTGATATAAATTGTATGTTGCTCCCTGTTAAAAGATGATGACGGTAATGAAGAGTTAACACTTCATTAACATGGTGCACCGCTGTGTTTCACACTCCTCAGGGGTTTTGTGCGGCAAACTGACAGGTGGCATTGATGCTTTTAGAAATTGCCTCTACTCACCCTTTTTATCTTTAAAAAGCAGCCGTATTCTGTACTACTGGAATTACACAGGGTAGCAATTTTAGCAACTAGCTAGTTTAACTACTGAAGTAAGGAAAGACATAAACGATGCTACTCACTATTCTTTTAATTAATGACAAATCTTGAGGCTATCAATCTTTACTAAAATTGCACATTGATTTGATCAACAGCATCAACTTTAATTGTATTTAAAATCAGAAATGTGGTACAATAGATATCAAGAAAAATATGTTTCCTTTTGAAGTACTTGTACTTTTGTATTTAAAGTACGTTTTAGAGGATGCACTTAGTACTGTACTTTAACTTTACACCAAATATTGCATAGAAGTGGTACTTCTACTTCTACTAATACATTTTTAGGCAAACACTTTTAGTTATTATTAAGTACTGAGTATTTTTTGTGTCCTTCTGCCACCTCTGGTTATAGTAGCTATAGTTGACATTTTTTCTCTTTTGGATTTAACAAAACAAAACTGAAAAAAAAAAAATAATAATTCCTATTGTGATTTGAATTGAAGATGATGATGAGCACTACGGTCACACAACTCCATGGTCTGGGTTCGATTCCCGCCTCAGGGTCAGTGTACACGGAGTTTGCATGTTCTTCCCATTCTTAGTGGGTTTCCTCTGAGTACTCCAGTTTCCTCCAAAGACATGCAGATTCGGCTAATTGGTGTCCTCAAGTTATTTGTAGTGTGTGTCCCCTGTAATGGTTTGGCACCCAGTCCAGGATAACTGGTATAGAAGATGATTGTGATGATAATTATTCTGTACTGTATGTTGTATGAGTAGGTGACTAGATTTTTCCAAAAGAAGTTGTCTGTTGCTTTGTTACAAAAATAATTGCAACTATTAAGCAAGGCCTGAAAACTGCGCTGTGATTTCTTTATTTTTTTTTTCCACTTCATATTCCTTCACCATGAATGGCTTTGTTCTGGACATTCATTCAGCTCCACTCAATAGCAGTGTCGATAAATACTCAGAAACCGGCGAGAATCCAATTCACAGCATTTAGCTCAGCACTTTGGTTTCCTGTCTTGTTTTGTTCTCGTGCTTCATAAGGGTCTGGAGCTTGTGAAGTTTGCATTTCATCACCATCCCTGTGGAGCGCTTTGGACGAATGACTTTATTAGTTCATTCCTCTGCTCGGAAGAGGTGTGAAGTGCAGAACTAATTGGTAAGCTTGTCCTTGAGTGCAAAAAAGGTTAATATTCTATAGAAAGAACTGAACAGATTAGTCAGTATAAGTACTTGCCGTATCAAATAATGAGGCATGAGTCACAAATGGCTGTTATGCAGAATTGAGTTGTTAGTCATATTTAGACGTTCAGATGGATCTCCATAGTGTGTGCAGATGGCTTTGTGTTTTTTCTCTGCTGGAGAAAAAAAAAAAGCATTATGACCTCATATAAGAAGAGCTCCTAACTTAGTTTGTTGCTCAGCTCTACTGCTCTCTGTTTGGGGCGTGGCTTAGCAGTTGCTTATTTACATAGACACTAAACTGAAGTAAAAAAAATAAAAATAAGGAAAATATGGGACCTTTAAGTGCACTAGATAATGCAATTTGCAATTACTTGCTTTTTTACACACTAAATCAATTAATAAAAATTAAATATGCTTTTTAAAAAAAAAGAAAAATTGATTAAATAATGGGCTTGGTGGTTACATTGTCACCTTGCACCTACAGGGTCTGGGTTCGAGTCCCACCTCAGGTCTGTGTGCATGGAGTTTGCATGTTCTCCCCGTGCTTGGTAGGTTTTCTCCAATTGGCATTCCCAAATTGCCCGTAGTGTGTGAATGAGTGTGGGTGTATCATTCCAGGGTGTATCATTCTTCATGCCCTAAGTCTCCTGGGATAGGCTCCAGGGCCCCCGCGACCCTGTATACAGGATAAAGCGGTATATACAATGAGTGATAGCACGAGTGAGTGATCAAATAATATGAGCCATATATTATGTCTATTATTCATTTGAGATTCCTGCAGATGGAGAGGGACAAGTGAAGCCAAAAGGTAACACGTAATGCTTTCCACCTGTGCCTTGTTATGAAATGTATTTACTGGTGTTTTTTTGTGTGTGTTGGCAGGGAGAAGCCCAGAGAGAGAGAGAGAGAGAGAGAGAGAGTATAATGTCTGGTGCGTCTCAGACATTTTCTTCGCCCCTCACATCTATGTCTTGTTCATTATGCACCCAAATCCACATCCTGATTTCTGTAAATACAAACAGAATGGACTGATTTTAATAATTAAAGATGCGATATGTAATATTTACTGCCCTCTGCTGCCTGAGACGTGAATCAGATATTTTGTGTCCCAGTCGATCAGCTCCTTATTATGTGTGGAGTTAATTTCCAGACTGTAATATCTGTAAACAGAGGTCTGAAATGCAAAAACGACAAGACTCATCGATTTATTTAAAGGAATATAAATTACACCTCTAAACATAAATCAAGTAGGAGGGAAGCTAAGAATTAAATCATGAATATCAGCCATTAGTTTGTTAACAGAGCATGCGCCAACATTCGTCTTTATGAAAGAGGTTTATTCTCATGAACATTTTAATAGTTCAGATATTACGCTAAAAATGGTTAATCTAATATGCTAACTTACAAACCTTACTTATCTAGCCAATGTTACAAAGTACATTACAAAACCGAACTACATAAAGTAGCAGCCCACACCCCCCCATCCCCAAATTAAATAAATAATTCATTTGACCATCTTTTGACAATTTCGATTACAGTGTACAATTCCATTGCTCCAAATCTTCATTCTCCCTAACAAATTGAAAAAAACATATCTGCTAAGTTTTTAATAACAAGTGGTTTTCCTATGGATGCACAGCTGTTTAATCCCAATCCTGTGACTTTTCATCACATTGTGTGTGTGTGTGTGTGTGTGTGTGTGTGTGTGTGTGTGTACAGTATGGAATGATCTTACTTTTACTTGTAAACATTGTTATGGTTTTTACTGGCCATATTTTTGTTTGTTTGTTTCGTTTGTTTTTATATGATGCAATGTCATCAGGCGTTTAAGTGATTTTTTTTTTTTTTATCTGATCACATTTCTTCTGAGAAGTTGACAGTTCAGCACGACCCTTCTGGGTTTTAATAATTCGTTGGACAGTTTTTACCACGATTCAATTAATTTTTAGTAAGATCCTCAGATGCTGCAGACGGTTCTGATATATGCTGACTTTTTTGGACCAGGCACTTTAGATTGGAGCCAAAAGAATGCTAGGCAACGGGGAACTTTCTAGGAATATTTATAAACAGAACCTTTCTGGAGTTCTGTTGTGAAATTTATAACTGAGACACCAACACTGGATAAAACTTTGGTAACATCATTTTTATGAATTTTTATGTCCTACAGAAATATTTATAGTAGATTTTCTCAATGTGTTTAACAAATCCAGTGATTATCCTAAAAGATTTTTCTCGTTCTTTCTGTATTTGTTTTAGCCCTGAGCATTGGAACGTCTTTGAAACTCAAGAAACTCAACTTGAAAGCTCAGAAAACACGAGAGCAACATTATTACAACATTACACTTATGACACTACATTTGCACTTATGTCACAAACAAAGTAGGAGACTAAATTATATTCTCTTTTATATTTTTCCCCTGCAAGGTTAAACTGATGAAAGTCATACAGTATACCTCCATCTCTACCTTTTAAAGCAACAATCCACAATTTGGGTAAATGTTTACTTCATGCTTCAGTGCATACCAGCTCAATATCCGTAATTGAACTAATCAAGCATTCCACACAAAACTAACAAACCCAGAGGAAATCAGTCCTGATGAATAAAGATGAGGGAAAACGTCAGGTGGGCTGTGTGCTCAGACGGCCATTTAAGCGATGCCAGCGTGCGGGACGCTATTGACCAGGTGCCATTCGACACTGAGATCTCGGATTTGACGGGCAACATGCTTTATTTACTCTCATTTTAATCCTCCACATCAAAGTGCAATCTGCAATCTGCAATCTGCATGCAGTGCCATTTTAACACAGTCTCTACAGAAATCTGCCATCCATTAGCGATAAATGTGTGTGTCCCAGCAGAGTGTAAGTTTTGCAATATAAGTAAAAAATAAATAAATACAGTACAATCCGAAAACGTTTTAAAAATTTTGCTGGTTTTTCTAAATTTGGTTTTTGATTTTTATTTCAATTTCTTGCTAACATAATGCATACAGAGGCTAATTTGGGCACATTATTACTGTATATTATTATAATTATACTATAAGTAAGGAATGAAACATTTGGTGGTGTTCTGTTGTAGGAAAATAATCAACATCCAGATGATGTGATGAAGAAGACGATGTTAAGTAACCACCCTGAAGTTGATTGGTATTTTTTTCAACATGAGTTTAACATGAACATGCCTTCATTTAGCATTATTTATTTTTGTTTAACTTGCCTATTTTATCCCCTTAATTTACAGTGCCTTGCAAAAGTATTCACACCCCTGGAACTTTTACACATTACAATATCAAACATAAGTGCATTTATTTGGGATTGGGATTTTACTCCTAAACAAATATGAATAATTTCCATTTTAAATTGTTATTGTTTAAAGCGAGTCAGTGTAAAGCTGAAAAATGGGGCACATTTTTTGGGGCACTCACGAAAAGTTTAAATTCTTCGGAAAGTATGATTGCTCACTTCCATGTTGAATAAACTTCATAAGTAGCTTCTTTGGCCACACACACTTTCTATTAGATTACATCTATAACATAAAAAAAAAATAAAATAAAATCAGTGTCAATGCTGTGTTCCGCCCGAATACATTCCAGCATTAATCAATACTAATCAGATTTTTTTTTTTCTTTTTTGCATAAAACTGGAATTTGACTTAAATGCAAGTAACATTCAGCTGGGCGTCTAATCACCTTGGGTTCTTCATGGGACCTTATGGTCACTTTTATAGCCTTACTTGTCATACAGGATGTGTTTTTAACATTTCACAGGTATAAGTGTCCCCATGTAAATAAACATGCCAAGAGTTCCACTTTCCCTTCAGTCGTACTTTTGAAAAAGCTTCTTTTTTTCCGTGGCAGTCCTGGCGTATATGACGGCGGGTCATTTTGTCAGGTTGGTGCCCGGTCATTACAGGGGAGTTGGAAAGCTCCAAAAGCCTGTTGCTTTTTCTGTCTGTCACTCGTCTGATTCAGTTCTGCGCTGTCAAGTTCGACTTCACTCCTCGTTCTCTCGTGAGCCCTGGCACGTCTCAGTGCACAAAAACATCCTGCAGCAGATGCTCACTGGAGATTTGTTTATTCCTACTTGCTGCTCTTTGCCTCGCCATCTCTCTCTCTCTCTCTCTGTCTCTCTCTATTGCTTTTTTTCTCCATGCGCTCAGACGGCTCTGTCGGTCTCAGACGGATTGTCGGCTTTGACAGGGCTTTATAAACTGTTGCATATATAGTGAAAAAATAGAACAACCCGAATCTGCATTCAAGTGTCCCAAACTGTGAGTGAAGAGAAGTTGGACAATTGTGTAAAACATACGGAATACAATTCTTAAATCCTGTAATAGGAAAACAATCAACAATGTTGGCTGGTGATTTTTTTTTTGTTTGTTTGTTTGTTTGTTTTTTGTACTGCATCATAACAATGTTCATTTATTTAAGGATGTTTTGTTATACTTTTTATCCATTTCTCTGCTATACAACCAAAAGTAAGTGGACACCTGACAATCATGCGCATGTGCTTGCTGAACATCACATTTCAGATTTCATTCTGCTTTATTGGTCTAATTAGATCCACTGTTTTAGGAAGCTAATTAGGTGTCTTAATTTAGTTTAGTTTAGTTTAGTAAATTTATGTTGTTCATTTATGTTGCACATCGGTCCTGGAGGAAGTTGTTTCGTTTCAATGTGTACTGGACTGTATATGATTGAAATGACAGTAAAACCCCACTTGACTTGACTTGACCTTGAGTTTAGAATGTGTCTGTGGCGATTTGTGCATAGGGCAGGAGATAAAAATATGTCACTACAATTTACTGTATAATTAGTCCAATTAAACCATTTCTTGTACATATATTAGGCCTAACACTGTCGCGTTACACCTCAAGGGTCTGAGTTTGATTCCGGCCGCGGGTCTGTGTGCATGGAGTTTGCATGTTCCTCCCACAGTCCAAAGACATGCAGGTTAATTAGCGTTCCCATGTTGCCCATAGTGAATGCATCTGCTCTGCGTTTCTGCCACTTTTCTGCCATTCCATGTCTGGAATGTTCAGTAATCTGCTTTGTGTTCTTTTGTTTCTTAAAGTTTTTAAATATTACTCTTTTTAACTCAATTAAAAAGTTCATCAGGCTTTTTTAGGACATTGGATTTCAGTTCGAACCTAATAAACTTAATGGTAGAAAATAACTAAAGTCAAAGTTAAAAATAGCAATGTAATAAAGTAACATGATTGTAGGAAATCAAATCTATTGAATTCTGTCATGTTTGATTTTGTAAGAGAATTCATTTTAAACACTAAAGACAAAAAAAAAAACCTAAGAAAAAACAAAGAAGGTACTCACTTCCATAATAGTTAGGACTTGGGTATTTAATATACTGTGTATCATGTACAAGCCTACTGTAACAACAGGTGGCACAGTTGCTGAGCATTTTCTACCTGTGTTATATTTTTTATACAGAGCAAAGTGATCTGTTCAAGGCTCCCGTCTCCCCAGTCACAGCTGTTCAGGTGTGAACGTGTTACATCAGTTCATTTGTAACTAAGGTGCGAGAAAAAATGGACGCCGCACTTGTGATTTGCACAAAAGAAGATCAGCATGCAGTGGTTCAGGTTTTTTTTTTTGTGGTTTGAGGGTGTACCTGGTGCTAAAACAACTCACGGAAGATCATAAACAGAAGTGTTTGTATATCTGCACACAACATCTGGAGCGATACTCTAGAGAAGGTAAGAGAATCATTACTGGTGATGAGACACGGATTCATCACTACGAGCCTGAGAGTAAACGGCAGAGTATGGAACGGAAACATCCTAATTCAAAAGTTCAAAATCCGACCATCAGCTGGAAAATTCATCAATGCTTACAGTTTTCTGGGATTCTCAAGGGCCAGAAGTATTGGAACATTATCCGGAAAAAGGTTCAACAATCAACAGTGCTCGTTACAGTGAGACACTTATTGAAGAGCTGAAGCCTAAACTTCGGATTAAACACACGAGGGTATTGTGATCTTGCACAACGATGCATGTCAGGTGTTAAAGCATCCTCTCTATAGTCCTGATCTCTATCTATTGGACTTTTACATGTTTGGTCCCCTGAAAGCAGCTCTACGAGGACAATGATTCATTTCTGATGGGAAAGTCAAGACAGCGGTGCATTGGTGGCTCGCAGCTCAGCCTAAAACATTTTTTAATGAGGGAATATGAAACTTTGTTGACAGATGGACAAAGTGTATTAAAAAAGCAAAGAGATTGAATCGAAAAAAGGATGTATTTGTTTTTCTTCTAAAAGTTCATTAAGCATAAATTCTACAGCCAGAGTGTGAATCATTTTTGACACACCCTAGTATGTGCATAACATGCCACACAGTAGTTGGACTATATCTGCCCCGCCCTTAGTGCAAAAGTCACAAGAGCATCAGCTGATGTCAGTGTTCCAGTTCATCCCAAAGGTGTTCAGTGAGGTTGAGGTCAAAGCAGGATAGTCAAGAACTTTTTGGCAGGAGTTTGGGAAGGTCAGGTAGTGAGGTGTGCACTAAAAAATTGCCCTTATACAGTATGACTGTTCATCTAATTATGAATCATGTTGTGGTTTGGACTTTACTGGAACAAAATCTGCCTCATTCGGGTTTTCTTTGAATTTGATCAATATTTCAGAGTTCATCTCAATACTGCACAATTGTCTCCGGAACACAAATTGGCAATGTAATCTCCGCATAATAGGGATGTCCTTGTGATCAATAGCGCTCAAGTAATTGGTTTTTGCAGATGGAGTCCACTTCTGGACAGAGCCCACTCAATGACTTCTGCATGGACATTATTATAGCAGTGAATTGATTCACTTAATTCTTAGCTCATGTTAAGGAGAGTTTAAGGGACAGTATATTGATTTTTTTTTGGGCACTTTGTTGGCTTAAAGTCTCCGGGAATGTACTGGTATGTTATAGAGGCCGATGGTCCTGTGGTACTCTTTAGGGAGTCATATAGGCTCAAATAAGAGCACATTTTAGTGAGCTTGTGTAGCACCAACAAGAAAAAAACAATGTACAACATTTTGTTCTAATGAATAGAAGTAGAATTAAAAAACCTCAAGACCACTGCAATGAGTCTCATCTGGCAGGAATACAAACAGCCCACTTGGTAGTATTACATCATAAACTGCTGGCCTTTAACATACAATCTTTCTTTTAACAAATAAAATGTTGTTAAATTTTCAGATTCGATTGGTTAATTTTCCTAAACATGGCAGCACGCCGGCTTAGTGGTTAGCACTGTCGCCTTGTACCTCCAGGTTCCTGGTTCGATTCTCGTCTCATGGTCTGTGTGCATGGAGTTTGCATGTTCTCCCCGTGATTGGTGGGTTTCCTCCGGGTACTCCGGTTTCCTCCCACAGTCCAAAGACATGCAAATTAGGCTAATCTGCGTTCCCGAATTCCTGCAGTGTGTAAAGCAGCGTGTGAGTGTGTGTTTGTGCCCAGTGATGGACTCTCCTGGGATAGGCTCCAGGCCCCCCGCGACCCTGTATACAGGATAAAGCGGTATATACGATGAGTGAGTAATTTTTTTGTAAAGAGCAACTGTGACAGTCTTTCTCACATGTTTACAGTAGTTTCTTTATTCTAATATATACACTGATCAGCCATAACATTTTGGCCTAATATTGAGTTGGTCCCCCACTTTCGCCACCAAAACACTCATGCACGCTGTGTTCTGACACTTCCTCTGGGAACCAGCATTAACCTTTCCAGCAATTTGTATAGCCATCACAATTTGGCCCTTGTCAAAGTCACTCAAATCCTTACTCTTGCCTATTTTTTTTTCTTTTTCTTCCAACACAACACCTTCAGGAATAAAATGTTCACCTACCCTTCAATATATCCAACCCACTTCCAGCTGCCATTGTAACAAGATATTGTAATTGTAGCAACTGTGACAAGGGACAAAATTGTCATGTCTAGACGACTGGGTCAGAGCAACTCTAAAACTGCAGCTCTTGTGGGGTGTGTCCTGGTTTGCAGTGGTCAGGACATACTAGGAAGGAAAACCGGTGAACCTGTGACAGGCTCATGGGTGGCCAAGGCTCACTGACACACATGGGGCTGGTGGTCCGATAGAGGAGCTAGTGTAGCTCAAGTTGCTTAAAAGATTAATGCTGGTTTTGATAGAAAGATGTCAGAACACACAGTGCATCACTGTTTTGGTCGCATAAGGAGGGACCTTCTCAATACTAGATAGGTGGTCATAATGTTATGGTTGTTAGGTGTTTATGAGGGCTGTGCCAAAAGTAATGCAAAAGTGGCCAGAAGTTTTTTATTAACTTATACAGGTTGATTAAGTTGGTACAAATGTACTGTTCAACACAGCGACCATATCTGAACTCAGCTCTCAATTTCTTTTTGAAAATCTCCTTTGTCAGAGTTGACGGTCTGAAAAAGCTGATGGTCTGAAAGCCTTCCCAGAAGAAACAAGTGGAGCTTATTATAATAGAAAACAAGGACTGAACCTGGAATAGGGCAGCATGGTGGCTTAGTGGTTAGCACTGTCGCCTTGCACCTCCAGGGTCCGGGTTCATTTCCCACCACGGGGTCTGTGTGCATGGAGTTTGCATGTTCTCTCCATGCTTGTTGGGTTTCCTCCAGGTACTCCGGTTTCCTCCTACAGTCCAAAGACATGACTATTAGGCTAATTGGTGTTCCCAAATTGCCCGTAGTGTGTGTGTGTGAGTGTGTGTATGTGTGTGTGTGCCCTGTGATGGATTGACACCCCGTCCAGGGTGTACCCCGGCCCGTGCCCTAATACAGTACAGTACAGTAAACCTGTACACAGGATTAAGCGGTATAGACAAGGATGATGCATCCGTAACGTGATGGAACAAAGAACACATGGTTACAAACTTTTGGTGCATCTGTGTTGTTACTTGTTGTCAAGCCTTTCATTTGTACTTCATGCACACACAATTGGAGGATGCTGTAGGTCATGATTTATGATGGGTTTTTTTTTTACAAGTGGTTTTGCTAGGAAACAATTTAGACAATAAAAAACAATGGACGTGAGAGGAATGAATCCTTTTTCTTTTATGTAGCATTAACAACAAGGAGTTTTAACAGTTTAACACGCAGAAAATTACCATGTATAGTAGTACATTCATATTGATGGGTGCCGTGACTTTTTTTTTTTATTGACGCGCAGCCAATTTTAGAAAACTATTTCCCAAGTTGCAGTTATGACATTGTGGTGACATTGAAGTGTGCTCAGCTTATAATTACGAGCATTATTCTGGTCTGGCGTTATGTGTCTGCACGTTGGATTAAAAAATGAATCACTGACCGAACTGAACTCGCAATAATGAACAGAACGTTTTCAAATGTTTTCAGCTCTGTAATCTTTTGCTTTGTCTGATTGTCTAAAGTTTGTGACGCTTAAACATTTTCAAGTGCTATTGATTTTGTGTAAATAAGCTCCCCTAGTTTTCAGTTTCTTCATGTTTCTGAGGTTTTTTTTTTTCCCCTTGGTTTGGCTTCAGAAAATAAAACCCTTCTTTCTATTCTTCTCGTTACAGCAGCCTTTGACACCGCTGTTCCAGCATGCTAGAGCCTTCTTGATCTGGTGAAAAGTTATAAATATGATTTTCTTCATGGGAATTCGTATTCATCTACACTGCCTGTCAGAAGTTTTTGTACACCTGGAGTTTCTCGTGTTATTTCTGTTTAATTATGAGTATTACTATAGATCAAACAACATGATAAAAATATAGGAATTTACGTGTGTAATAATTAAAATATTTTTAAAATCATAAATATGATATGATGTGATGTGATGCGATGTGATGTGATATGATCTGATATGATATGATATGATACATAGTATACTGTATGTATCATGATCCATAGTACGATGCTTCTATGAGTTTGTTCACACATTCCTTAATTCACTAAATACATTTTTGTTTTCACTTCTGTGTTTCATTTGGCTTGTTTTTTGACAGGGTGTTTTTACCGGACTGTCTTTTAAACTGTTTATTTAGAAACATGTTCAAGAAGTTTTTTCTATTGTTAGGTACAAATGCAAGGAAAGGAAGACAGGGCAAATCAAAATGCTGTGCAAGTTGCAAATCAGCCAGACTAGTCACCCAAATAAGGATTTATAAAGCATCTGGATTATCAAAAAAAAAATTTTTTATTCGTTGCTTTCTATATGTTTCTCTACCTATTGAGTTCGTATGTATATTATTATTATTAGTTGTCTGGAGAAAACTGAAGAAAACGCTGTGCATAAGGGACAAGGATGAAGACCTTTGTTGGATGCACATGGTCTTCAGGCCCTCAGACAATGCCGCATCACTCATCGGCATGATTGTGTCATTGACATTAGTAAACGGGCCCAGGAATACCTCCAGAAACCACTGTCAGTAAACACAAACGCAGATGCCAACTAAAAAGGAAGCCATATACAGTATGAACATGGTCCAGAAGCTCTGTCATGTCCTGTGGGCCAAGGACTGTTTCTAAGTAGAAAAGTGTCCAAATTTGACATTCTTGTTGGAAGTCATGGACATTCTTCCAGACCTTACGGTGTGTTATTAGAGTTCATCTCAAAAGTCATCATCTCTGATGGTATGGGATACATACAGTAAGTGCCTACAGTACGGGCAGTTTGCATGTTTTGAAAGGCACTATACTGTAAATGCTGAAAGGTTTATAACTCTTTAAGACAATGTTTATTTCAGGAAAGGCCTTGTGTATTTCAGCAGGACAATGCAAAACCACATACTACAGCTATTACACCAGCATGGCTTCGTAGTAGAAGAGTCCAGGAGCACAATTGGCCTGTCTGGGGTCCAGATCTTCCACCTATAGAGAGCATTTGGTGCATCATTAAACGAAAAATACATCAAAGACCACCATGAATTCTTCAGCAGCTGGAAACCTATATCAGGCAAGAATGGGACCAAATTCCAAGACCAAAACTCCAGAAACTCATAACCTCAATGTCCAGACATCTTCAAACTGTTCTGAAAAGAAGAGGAGATGCTACACCATGGTAAACATGCCCACTGTTCTAACTTTTTTTGAGTCCTGTAGCAGGCATCAAATTTGAAATAAGCTCATTTTGTGCTTGAAATTGTAAAATTGTTCAGTTTAAACATTTATGTTCTCTTTGTTCTATTGTGAATATTATATTGACTCATGTGATTTGAAAGTCTTTTAGTTTTCATTTTATTTAAATAAATAATAATAAAAAAGTTCCAACTTTTCCGGAATTCGGGTTGTAGTTGAGTAGAATAGCTCAGAATTATTCAATCTTGTATAGAACGATTGAGAGTATGTGTAGAAATTAGATCCAAAATCTAAGCACCCAGCCTCGAAATCCTCCCCCACCCCCCTCCTACTCCCACTGATCTGTGTGCGAACTTCCTAAGACGTTTGGAGGGCAAATATTGGATAATGTGTCTGTGGGCAGTAGAATAAATTGTCTGTCAAGCAATAACGTGTTAAAGTCAGGTTAAATGTTGCAATAATTGATCCTCACTATAATCCAGAAATACAGAAGAGGATCACAAAACATCTAAATTAAATGTTGACAATGTTAAATTAAACTGCTCGAAGAAAGAGAAAAAATCAGCTTCTTTTCCTCCTTCATGTCAATCACTTTTTCTCCTTCGTTTCCTCATTTGGTCTCATTTCCCATCTCTATTCCCTTTCCAAAGCTGTGCTCAGGTGCAGTCTTTTTTTTTTTTGTCAGTGTCAGTGAAGAAAGTAAATAAAGACCCGATTGATGTTTATATGCAAATTTGTCTGGCCTCCGCTAGGATAAACTTGCAATGAAAATAAATTATAAAGGGGTACCTCATGGTAAGACGCATAACCCTCTACACAATCTGAATTTATAATAAGCATTTGTAGTGTTGTTGAAAATCCCTCTGTCTTTTTTAAATTGCATTGATGGAGTTAATGTTAGCTAGCTAACTAATCCATCACGATAGATAGATAGATAGATAGATAGATAGATAGATAGATAGATAGATAGATAGATAGAT
>JAOVVA010000004.1:2930529-2944089 GCA_028565275.1 Leiocassis micropogon | reverse complement strand
AAACATTTTGTGTGACAAACATGCAAAAGAATAAAAAATCAGGAAGGGGGCAAATAGTTTTTCACACCACTGTATATATAGCACCTTTACTAAATTTAAAGTATTGGTCCAATATATTGCATAGCAGTTATTGCAAGTGTCCTAATCTTCTTACACCACAGCAGTTTTCCATCTGTGATTATTCATATTCGTTAGTCAGCATCACTGACTCTTTAGCTATTTATAGTCATAAACTGATTCTTGCAGTCTCAAACATGCGTGTGCTCCCCTTCTGCTGGTCAGGAGAGGATCAAGTTAATGCTTCACAAGCAGTCTGCATCTTGGTCTAACCAGCTTGTCTTGATCGTCACCATGGAAATGAAGGTGTGGTTGGCCCGGTCAGAAAGGAGCACCACCTTGGCAAGAGAATTACTGAAGCTCCCGTGACACCTGAATACCCAAGATGCCAAATGCCGTAGACGTAAACACCGTTTCTTGGATACAGGCAAAGTGAAAGCTGATTCTAGAGCTGTTCTGTGGGTTCCTTGGAAGATCGCGGGAGATTTATTTCCAGTTTAGTGAGTTACTGAAGGCTGTTCAGTGCAATGCATTTGAAATTTGGTAAAATTCTGATTGTTTTTTTTTTTTTTTATTTATTTCAAGTCAAGTAGGCTTTCATTGTCATTTCAACCATATACAGTTTAGTACACAGTGAAACGAAACAACGTTCCTCCAGGACCAAGGTGCTACATACATGCAACAACATACATTACCAACACAACTGTACCGGAACCAGCTCGCGAACTAAGAGACCTAATTAGCTGACTAGCTCAGATATGACAGATTTACATATATATATTTTTTTAAGTTAACCTCAACCTACTTTTATACAAAAAAGAGACAACAATAGACAACGTACAACAAAGTGCACGTGCACATGTGCAAACAAAGAGCTACAAAGTGACAAACACAACAACGTAACACGTTTCACTACTTTTGTAGTAATGAGGTATGAGTTGAGGTAGTGGGAGGAGAAACGGTAAACATTTGACATATTTTTTAAGCCGGTGAAAGAATTTGGCTGAAAAAAGAACTATGACCACATAAGCTCCCTTTTCTTCGCCCTGAACATTCTAACCCTCGCAGTTGAAGTGCTTTCTCGCGCCTGGAGAAACGATCGCAATAAATGTATAGCTCATTATTGTCCTCTCCTGCTCATCAATCTGGCTTTTGTTCATCGTTCGATTCTTGATTGAGGGGGAAACGGGTTTTCCCTGGAATAAGCTGCCGGAACCAGACAGTCAAGTCCTTTGAGTCATTTATAAATATGATTCACTGCTCAGGAGAGTGATTCAGCTGCTTCGTTCTCTCCCTGTCACCGTGGTAACAGCACCCCTCCAGCCCCAAGTCCACATCCTCATCATAAGACTTTGCCACGGCAAGGCGAGCGCCAAGCACCGGATCTCGTTCCTGTCTTGGTCGGATTATTTTGGGGATCAGCTGTTGCGTTGTTGGTGCTCTGAGCCAATCAGAGGGAGGAGGGAATGGAAACAGAGGCTGGCTGCGCTGTCATTGAGACTGTGGGAGTGTGGAGGCCGGTCTAGCAGAGCCATCTGCTGCAGTGCTGCTGCAGCCAACCCTCCTCCACCTCTCTCTTTCTCTCTCAATCTTGCTTTGTCTTTGTCCTTCTCAGCCTTTTCTGCAGTCTGAGTAATCATTATTTTACATCTGCCATTGTGTCTGGCGTTCTTCTACTCTGCCTGAGCTCCCTTTTTGATCACCACACTCCTTTAAGGCTTGTGTTTCTGTTTATTGAAGCGCTTTTAAGCTGAAGGCCAGATGGTGTGGTCGGAGTGCACGATATCCAAATCCCAAGCACAGAAAACAGCTTTATTATTTCCTATTGCCTTAAATAAGGTCAAATTTTGGCATAATATTTATCTGCCTTTGTTTTTGCATTAAAAAAAATAAAAAATAAATAAATGTGGACAAACTAGGAGTTCCAACCCTGACCAGGCCGTTACTAAGGATGCTGTAAAGGCATCACGTGGTCACGGGGGCTTCGCTAAGCTTTTTGTTGTCGCACCATTTAAACCTCAACCTGATGCACTAGCAAGCTTTCTTATATTAATAGTGCTCTTCTTCATGTTAGTTCACATCTGTATTTGTTTCCGTTTAGAACAATTCAATGTTTAATATACTGTATTCCATTTAATATATTGTACTCCATCCAGAGTTCAAAATTTATGTCTTAAAATTTTTTTTAAATGTATATATCTTTGCATTTGAGGTTGTAATCTGTCGCCATTCCTGCAGGTGGAGCACTCTAAACTATTCACACAGCGCAGAATCCTGTGTTTTCTTTTATTTCTTTTTTTCTTAAATATGAGAATTGTAGCAACAACAAAAAAAAATCAAATAAGGATGTTTATAAAAATCATGATTGCAATACAAATTGAATCAGCACGTTGGTATTGTGATATTGTATCAGGAGGTACCTGGTGATCCTCAGCTCTACTGTGTAGTGCACTAAATTAATAAGCTGTTGAGTTGTAAGGATTTCAGAAGTTTACCTTAAAACAAAGTTCTCTCCTCAGTTCGCTTAAAGTATTGGCACCCTTGGTCCGTAATGCATTGCAAAGCACAAATTTGCCACAAGCGAACTCTCAGGTTTATTAGTTTTAATGTAATATAAGCAATATGGTTTAAAAAAAAAAAACTTTTTTGCAAAACTTTTTTCCATAACCTCCGGAAAACTCCTCCTATTTCAACAGATGGTGTTAGACAGAAATGGACACAGTCACTTAACCTGAGAACGATAAGCACAGATTCGGATTTATGTCAGTTCAGGCACGTTGAACTGAACACCGTCTCTATATTGTGATCTCATTGTTCCATTGCGTCAGATGGAAAAGTCATCCTCAGATAATTGCTCCTTCAGGGAGGCAACACCTCAGCTGAAACACGTTTGCCGAGGTGATTTTCATCGCCGCTAATTGGTCCGCGATGACTGAAGTGACGAGTAGGATGTGTGTACAGATATTAGGAATAACATTTCAGGTGCTTGCTGAGGTGGTGCTTCTTTGGTTCTTGCTAACTTTTTGATCGTCCTCCGAGAACAGCTGCGCAAACAGTTAATCCCCAAGTAGTACTGACTTTTCAGTGATTTGAATGCTTGTCATTGCTTTTATTTCAACCAGGTTGAACTTTAAAAAAAAATTTTTTTTTTTTAGGCTTTTAAACTTTTTTCTTTCTTTCATTTGTTTGTAGATTCTGCAGCAGGATGCGACTGTGAATCCTCTTGAGCGCTCATGATGATGAGGATATTCGGGGGCTGCGAGGGCCAGCCCGGCTGCTTCAACACCTCCAAAGATTACTGCTACTCAGCACGGATCCGCAGCACCGTGCTCCAGGGCCTGCCTTTCGGAGGAGTGCCCACCGTACTCGCTCTCGACTTCATGTGCTTCCTGGTGAGAATGTTGGATGCCTGGTCCCTTTTTTGTTAAATTGGAGGGATATTCTCCTGTAGGAAAACAACCAATAATGACTGACGGGACATCAACAAGTATTTAATCTGTATTACAAACGTGGAGAACAATAAATAGGTTTTTAGCCTAGACTTAAACACTGAGACTGTGACTGAGTACTGAACATTAATGAACTTTTGAATAAAACTTTAAATATTTTAGCTATTTATTATTTTTTTATCTACTTGCGTTTGCATTTTATATCATGTTCTAGCAGGTTATGGTGCCAATTCCACTCCATTGAGTCCCTGGTATGTTTACCAGATCTGGCCCAATAAGCTATACTGTATGCTCCCCAGAAACACAAACAGAGGTGTTAGATTAAACATTTTAAGGGTTTTCAAAGAACAACATATGAATAATTTTAGATGTTGCATATTTGCAGGAGTGGCACGATGCCGTAGTGGTTAGCATTGTCGCCTTGCACCTCCAGGGTTCGGGTTTTTGTTTCCCGCATCTGTGTGCATGGAGTTTGCGTGTTCTCCCTGTCCTTGGTGGGTTTCCCCCCGGGTGCTCCAGTTTCCTCCCACGGTCCAAAGACATTCAGATTAGGCTAACTGGTGTTCCCCAAATTGCCCATATGTACGAGTGTGTGCCCTGCAATGGACTGGCACCTTCCAGGGTATACTCTGCATTGTGCCCCAAGTCTCCTGGGATACCCCCATGACCCTGAATACAGGATAAAGTGGTATAGACAATGAGTGAGTGAGTATATTTGGAGGTGGATATCAGTTTGTGAGCCAACCTGGAACATCATTTTGGACCTGGTCATAAATTGTAGATTCGGCGCCCTCATCCAGAGCGACTTACATTTTTATCTCATTGGGGTTTGAACCTGAGACCTTCCGATCAGTAATCCAATGCCTTAACCACTGAGCTACCCCTGCACCGGTGCCTGTACTGTATCTGTACTCCCTGAACACAAATCCTCAGATCCTTATATACAGTACCCAGCTTTGTTTGTGCAGGTCTAATGTAGGGAGCAATAATAAGTTTAGCACCGTGGGCTTACATCTTTAGGGTCGAGGGTTTAAGTCACAATTGGTTGTGTGTGTGGAGTTTGTATGTTCCTCTTGTTTAGTCATGCTTGGTGGGTTTCCTTTAATCCAAAGCCATGCTGATTAGACTAATTGACGTTTCCAAATTTCCTGTAGTATGTGTGTGCAGTGCTTGTGCCCAGCCAAGGATTGGATTGGCACCCTGACCAGGTGGGTGTACCCCTCCTCCTAGTGAGTCTCCTGGCTCTCGGCCTCCTGTGGCCCTGTACAGGATAACCGATATAGAGAATGCATAAGGACAATGCATTAACCTACATGTAGCCTTTCTCGCCCTATAGGTCTCTCTCTTTTAAAGAGGGTGAAAAGGTTGCTGGACGATTTACACTATAATGAACGTGAGAGACGTGTAACCTAATAATGTCCTCCGCTGCGAGCTGCTCCGTAACGTTGACCCATATTCTTGCTGACGAGCACGACTCAGACTTGGACCTGGATGTCAGTGTAAATTTCCAGCCAAGGCCTGAATGTGACTCAGTCAGCATTGTTACAATGCTGTATGTGTGTCTGAGAGACAATACTCTATCCCTGTAGTGTGACTTGTAATGAAACGCCAATGTTTATCATTATCTCTATAAATGTTGGCTTTTGTACATTCAGTTTCTGGTCTCTTTATTGGTTTGGTGCTATTTTTAAAGCTTTTTTTCGGTCTCCGCTTGTGTCTCAGGTCCTGCTGTTTGTCTTCTCCATCTTGCGGAAGCTGGCATGGGACTACGGCAGGCTGGCTCTCGTGACCGACGCCGACAGGTACGGATGTGTAGGAAATATGAAACAAAAAGATGATGACGGGTCGTTAATCAAATCCTCTTTTCTGCTTAATGAAAAGGATTTTGCAGCTTTTGACAGATCATGCCATATTTCATCATCATCCTCCTCCTCTTCCTCATCCTAATTTTTTCTCAGCAGGTTGGAATAAAAAGACCAGAATTTGTTTTTTTTAGTCTTGAATTTGAATCTGTTTATTTATTTGATTTGCAAATGTTAGCATAAATGAATATAAGGAATTTTATCTTGTATGAGTGGCGTTCAAATCAAACCGGGACTTTTGATTGTGCAGAATAACAGAGCACAGTTATAAGAGTTAAACTCCCTTTATTTCTCTATATAATCCCCTGATACACTAGTGCACTTATCCCACTGTTTCATTAGTGCTTGGAGACCATCAAGGTAGAAAGTTTCCTCAGTACGCCCCAGCCACTATCGGACTGCTTGCTTCATTCACACCTTAAACGCTGGCCTCCCCGGAACTCCTTTAATAACCCAAACATGTGGAAATGGCTTGGAGTGAGGTCGGGACTGTACAGGGTTGTGGCAGTAACTCCCAGCCGAGTTCCTGTAACGTGCAAGTGGTGTTGGTGAATGATTGTGCGTACAGTTCACACAGACAGATTCATCCCTTCTGAAAGGTGGTGACAAATAGTGTCACCATTTCAGGTGTTCTGAAAAATAAAAAAAATTAAATTTAAAATGTTTACACTATTCAGATGTTTTATTGTGGCTAAGAGTCTGATTGTACTGTGCTTGAAGTCTTCTTGTCTTTGAAAGTCCATGCCTTGTACACCTTTACCATCACAAATCCCGGTTTGACTCGAACGAATTAATGTATTATTAATCATTCACACTTTTAAGGAACCAAAGGTGTTCTTGTAAACCGATGTAATGTCAGACTGTGTTGTGAAGTTTGTTTAGTAGGGATGTGTTTTATTGAGGAGGAGTCTCCACATTGTCTCTTAACATTTCCTTCATGGACAGAGGAGGTATATGCTGTACTGTAATGGTTTCTTGGTAACATGATCATTTTTTGTTTTCTGAATGGAGACTGGTTAAAAAAATAAAGAGAGAGAGAACATGGTAAGATGATAAGTGTTTACAGGTGCTATAACTTGTTATATAGATGTTTTTTAATGTTAACTATACAGTAACTGTAAGTGGATAATAAGTTAATAATAAGATTTGCATTTAAAGATAATCATATTTGGGATTGAAACAGTAATTCTGCACTGATTTAATAATAAAAAAAATATATAATAATAATAAAAATTTCCCCCTTGAACAACATACCCCCAAATTTTTAAAAAAATTTTTTGCTTCTTCTTCTCTCTTCCCATATAAATTTTTTTTTTTTTTTTTTCCCCCCTGTCCACGTTTGGTATCTAGTGCTGAATTGGTGTCACGGTTTCCGCAAACACACCTGTGTTGACTGATCTGTCAAAGGAAGTCTCATGTCTCCATGTGTCGAATTTGTATTTGTTGTTCTTCACAGCGTGTTGTTGCAGCCATCCGCATCCGTAGCAGCTCTGGAGACTAGTAAAGCAGGTCGTGTGTGTGTTGTTGTTGTCAGTGTAACAGTCATTACCTTGTGACAATGAAATCGCATGGATGGAACGAGAATGTCGACAATGCTGTACCTTAATAACTTCATTACACTGCGAGGCGCTCAGCTTAGAGAGAGAAAGAGGGAGAATGAAGCAGGATTTGGCTGTACCTGTTTTGAGCCAGACTGTTGCTATGGAAACGATTCAGGCCCGTACACGTCATCTTGTCCAAGCAGGATTTATCACCACTCTAGAATTGGAGCGAGTGACCTGAGCTGTTCTCTGATAAATGATGCGGTCAGAATCCATAAACATCTCCATCATGCATTCATCTTCAGCAAACACTTTGCAGGAAAGAATTCACCCGAGGTAAGGCTACCAGGTGACCTGGACTTGTTGAAAGCATGCTTTTGGGATGTGGAAGGAAACCAGAGAACCCTAAGGTATTTGGTCATGTGGCTTTCCTTATGTATAGTACTGTAATTCAACGACCAGATCGACCCAATGGCCCTGGAGACAGGAACCTGTCCTGCTTCACTGCCATGCTGGACATATCCTGCAGAATAAGTTGAATTTTGGGTGGTTGGACTAAATATTACGCAAAGTATCTCAAATGTATCTCATCCAGCCACTTTAGTAGATACACTCTTGTATTAGTACTGGGTTGGATCCGCTTTTGCCTTCAGAACTGCCTTAATTCTTTGTGTCAAGTATACAACAAGGTGCTGGAAACATTCCTTAGAGATTTTGGTCCATATTGACATGATGGCATCACGCAGTTGCTGCAGATTTCTTCTTCATGATTTGAATCTCCAGTACAATCCCATTCCTAAGGTTCTCCATTTGATTGAGATCTGGTGACTGTGGAGGCTAGTTAAGTACAGTGACCTCCGTGTCATGTTTAAGAAGCCAGTTTGAGATGATTTAGCTTTATGACATCGAACAGTCTCCTGAGATGGACACGGTCAGC
Source organism: Leiocassis micropogon (assembly GCA_028565275.1). Classification (NCBI taxonomy): domain Eukaryota; kingdom Metazoa; phylum Chordata; class Actinopteri; order Siluriformes; family Bagridae; genus Leiocassis; species Leiocassis micropogon. The sequence continues at coordinate 2,936,243 of JAOVVA010000004.1, read as the reverse complement.
AAAATACTTACAATAGGTTTAAATCATGTTTAATGCGATCCATCCTTCCTTGTTGTTTACACCAAATTCTGACCCTACCATCTGAACGACGTAGCAGAAACCGAGACTCGTCAGACCAGGAAACATTTTTTTGCAGTTTTCTATTGTTGATTTTTTTTTACGAATACTTTTGTAGCTTTGGTTTCCTGTTCTTAGCCGACAAGAGCAGCACACGGTGTGGTCTTCAACATACTTCAGGTGCAACAATATGTCATTAGTTGTGTGAAGCAATGCATCACTTGTATTATCTTGCAGGAATTCTTCTTCTTCCATACAAACTTTGGCTAGTCCCGTACCGTTTGTCGTAGACCCATGAAAGAGGTGTCGAATCGTATGGCTTATTCGGGAATGGGATGCTATGACTTTTCTAAGGGGTGGGGGTAATGGCCTAAAAAAAATATCCCATAGACTTAACATTGAGACCAACTTTGACCGATTCTAGTGCAGAGCAAGAATTTTGTAGAAATATAAAATTTACCACATTTGAAGAGGCTTGCAATCTGTGTCAGGATATACCCTGCAAGAGGGTATAAGTTGTACCCTGGGGTGCAAGAGGTGCCCAAATTTTCCCCATTGACATTATGGTGAAGTTACTCCCCATTGAAACAGGAAGTGCTCACAGTTGCATTCCCTGCTCGGGGTACTTCCATAGAAACTTTGAAACTTAACCCAACTGTGGATCCCATTGTCATAGAGACATGGGGGTGGGCTCATTGTACTCAGGCAACCAATCAGTCTCTTAGGATCATTGTGAAGCTGTCAAGCCACGCCATAGCAACCACTTTAAAGCGCCTTAGCAACTGATCCTGTAGACTGTCTTTATAAAAGTCCCAGAGGCCAGAGTTTTCCCACGACAAGCACCGCTCACATTTGTACCTCTCTAGTTTGTGTTACTGGTGCCTTTCTATCAGCTTGAACCAGTCTGTTCATTCTCCTCTGACCTCTGGCAGCAACAAGGCTTTTTCACTCAGAGAAATTACGCTCATGGGGTATTTCATCTTCTTTTTTTAAGACCATTTTCTGTAAACCTTAGAGATGGTTGTGTGTGAAAATCCCAGTAGATCAGCAGTTTAGGAAATACTCGTACCAACTCGTCTCTCACCAACAATCATGCCACTTTCAAAATCCATTCTGATACGATTTATCGTCTTGATCGTGCCTACATTATTAAGTGCACTGAGTTGGTGCCATGTGATTGGCTGATGAGGTTTTTTTTTTTTTTTTTTTTAACAAGCAGTTAAACAATGAGTGTAAAGCATTTCCTGTAAAAGAAGGATAATCTGCAGCATAGAAACCTCCACATGCTGTTTTTCACTATAGAAATCATCGTGTCACGTCTTTTCCAACGGGGGTTAGGTTTTATTTAAAGACCTACAGTACAGTACAAGTATAAGCTCCTTCGCCATCTTCTCTTTCATGTTCACAACAAAGGCGCGGATCGCTTTCCCCTGCACGAAACTTAACACTCAAGCCTTGAGCTTGAATAACCAAGCGTTCCTTATTAGGGGTCTCATAATAGGCATAAAGCTATAACACGTCCCGCACGCACCGGAGCACACTCATTAAAAAGCAGATAGGCAACACTTCTCAGGATTTCAGGATTTAGGTCAAGTGTTTCAAGTCTGTGATCGTGCTCTTCTTATCTTTCCTCATTAACAAGCTTCTTTTAGCAGAAAAGCTGCACATGCTATTCACTTTTTTTCTTTTCTTTTTTTTTAATTGAAAAGGTGTTTGTGTCGTCTAGAAATCTCCACTTTTGTGAGAAAGTACTTCCTTCCTGTGTAGTATTTCACTTGCTAGCAATGTAACTCAATAGGTGTACGTTATTTGGATTGAACGGATAATGCATTCTATCAAATTGAAATAAAGGGATCAGTTTTTTTTTTTTTTTCCCCTAAAAAGTGAGAAAGGTTAACATGGCATCTTGTTGAGAGTAAAAGTCTAAATCAGACAAATAGTGTGCGTTTATGAATATAAAGCACTTTTCTTCATTCATCCTTAGTAACTGCCTGGTCAGGGTTGCCTTTAAAAATAAATTAAATCAATCAATAAAATTAGGATACTGTATATATTTAAGAAGTATACTCATTAAAATTACTTGCACATCTTTAGTTTCAACATCAACCAAAAGTATATGGACACCTCATCTTCCCAAAATGCAAATCTTATTATTATTATTATTTTAATGTATTTATTTATTTTGGATGCGTGTCAACAGGGTTAAAACATTGACTCTTTAGCGCGAAGGTCATCTATCTGTGATGGGTAGATGTTCCGATACTTTTGGTCACCTGTCATATGAAGTTGCTGGTATTTCTGGTGGATTTCAGGATTTGTTGCGTTTTAGGACCCGCTCTGGTCGAGTTCAAGTCTGACTACAGGTACTACAGTATGGTGGAGTCTGTGAAGCAGGATTAAATAAATGATGTAAAATGAAATCTTCATGAATCTGTAGTCTGGACTGGGAAGAAATCAGCTGCAGCGTTACTTCTTGCTTCCTAGTCCAGTATTAAAGCAAATAAGATGGTGTGGATTCTTGCTCTCTCTTACACACTCTCTCGCCCTCGTGCTCTCTCTCTCTCACTCACACATATACACACACACACACACACACACAGCCAGTTCCTCATTAGCCCTGGAGAGAACTTGTTCGAATGTTGAAAATAACCTTGCAGGCATGTTGTGCCTCCCGTCTCCTGACTCATTCCTTTGTGCCTTTCACCGCCAAGCCTTGAGATTTCACTTTCCTTCCCCTTTAAACCGCCATGCCGATCCTCTGGGCAGGGATAAAGGAGCTACCGAAGCTCCAGTGCATGGCTTTTTTGACACCGATTTGGCAGGAGGATGGAAGTGAAGTAAGCCGCCATTATAAATGCCATCTGTTCTATGAAGCAAGCTGCTCTAGCGAGCACTGCGCATATTTTTTGCACTCCCAGGATTTCTGTTGTTACTGTGCAGGGTGACTGATTCGAGAACCCATGCATTCTCTCTCTCTCTCTCTCTCTCTCTCTCTCTCTCTCTCTCTCTCTCAGCGAGCGAATAGCTCCAAGAATATCCAGCAGCATATCATTTTGCACGGTGGCAAATGCTTTTGGTCTTATTGCTTATCGATACACCTAAAAATAATCAGAGCCAAAGATACACCCTGTTACATAACTTTGCTCATACCTTTGGAATCAGATCGCTTTTTTATAGGCTATTAGTGACTTGGAAGACTTGACCTTGTTTAACCTTAAGTGTTTATTGATTGGGTTCTTTGATTTCTGTGTTTTGAAAGCATTGCTCTAGGTTTCAGGTGGGAGAAATCATTCTCATAAGGGCTCTCTCATAATGCTGTTGTGATTTTGTTAAAAATTATATCCATGTCTGCTTTTTTATTTTGTTTTGCTATAAATGGCAGATTTCTCAATATCCAGAATGTGAAGGATGAAGCTGTGTTTGCGGGGGAGGAGGAGTCTCTCGGATATTGTTGTGTCGAATATTATTATTAGAGTTTGTTGTCTGTCTTTCGGCTGCGGACCATCCGATCCACGCACAGGTTCACGCCAGACGCCCTTCCTGACGCAACCCTCCCATTTTATCCGGGCTTGGCACCGGCACTGCATCCAGTGGCTGGGGTTTGGGCACTGAATGGGAATCGAACCCGAGCCTTCTGTCTGGCAGGCGAGAAACCTACCACTGAGCCACCAATGCCCATTATTTATTTTATTTATATTAATATAAAATAAACTCTAATAATAAAGTTAACATTTTTTAAAAGAGAAACAGAAACAAAATTGGTAGTAGTTGATGCAAGGTGCGAACATTTACACCGATCCTTTTTATTTATAATAATTAGTTATTACTTTTTATAACTTTTACCAGAATTTTCTATTTCTTCATAATTTTTGCACATTAATGTTTATTTACTAAGTATGTAAACTTGTCTAGCTAGCTAAGGTTAGTACAGACATTAATTGCTAGCTAGCTAATTAAATAGACCTGCTTTCGGACCGAGCTACGTAGTAATTTTACATTTTACAGCCAATATTTATTTTGTTTTTCATTTAATTTATATATGCATTAATAATGCAATATTTATGATAATACTAGTACTCTTAAGAGTTCATTATTTATGACAATAAATTATGGAGCAGTCAACAACCATTACATGTACATTATTTGCCCTTTTTCCCCATATAGAAGTTCCCTTTCTTCCAACTGTCCTTACTACAGCTTCCTCCCATGCCTATCCCCTTGGTATTTGTTAATGTCATCCTGCAGTTTTATCTAATGCTTCCCTAATATCCTCATGAAAAGGAAACAATGGAGGGCTTTGAGCTGTACTTATCCACCCACTGTGTACCTTTTTAATGCACACTCCCTTCTCTTCCATTTCCCAGTGCTCTGGTTTGTGTAGTGCAGGACCTTGAACGCTTCAGAGCGGGCCATTTAGATATCGACTATCTGCGCTGACGAGTGATGCCGCTGGAAATGAGTTTGTCCTGATCCACAGGGCTTTGGACTTCGGCTATTTTGAACTGACGTCAGGAACATTCTGTGTTCTCACAGTTTGGCCCAAAGCCTGGGCTTTTATTGTGTTGTAATTGACACAATGCAACGTCAGGCTGCTGCTTTAGCCATCCGCAGAGGGGGCACAAATTTATATTAACTGTTACGCTCCCACACAGTCAGGGTCAGGGAGTTAGGATGCCAGGGTGAGCGGGTGAGAAGGACGGATGGTATACGGTGTAGGCGATAGTGAAAGTGAAATGCGCAAACAGGATGGACATCAAAACCATGACACAACTAGTCTCACCTCGGACGGTGCCAAAGGAATGAACAAAACATTAGCGAGGCTACACTGTATCCCAATTAGCTTAGCATACGGCTAATCAAACAAAATCTACCTACGCCAAGCCAACCAGAAATACAAGGGGTGGCACTCGCCATCAAACCTTGTCTTGTATCTAAGTATCTAATGTTGGTGCGTTAACTCGTAAAGATGTTTCTTTTTTGTCTGTCTTTAGGTGACAGATGAGGTTCTGTATCAGTTGTTCTGACATTTGTTGCTCTGAATGTGAAGCTGTTGACTACTTGGGGTGGGCGAGTCATGAGTCAAGGGTCAGTTGATATGTCGCCAGTCAATGGTCAGAGTCGCCAGTCATGGGCATGATGGTCTGGATTAATTCAGAACCTTGCACAGAGAGTTGAGTCACAAATCACAAGCTTAACAGTAGGAATCGAGTCACAACACGCAGTTAATCACGTTGCAGTATATAGGGCTAACCCTAGTGGATTCATAACCCTTGTAGCCCACAATGAGTTGTAATTCATGTACATGTGGAGTCACGAGTCTGAAGACTTGCAGTTGAAGTTGAGTCGCTCATTCATAACCTTCACCTGATAATCCGTGTTAATCAGGGAGTCATGAGCTCTACAGGAAGCCCTGAGTCATGAATCCTAAGCTTTGCAATTTGACCCGAGTCGCTTATGGCAAGCTGTGCCGTGACAGTTGAGTTATAAATCCTTAGCTCAGTCTTGCCTATAACGAATATGTACGATTTCAAACATGTAGAGTATACACACGACTGTGATTGTACATGTAAAAATACATATAAATAGAATTAATCACTATAAACTACATTTAACTTCTGTTTTTTTTTTGTTAATATCACAAAAAAAAAAAAAAAATA
>JAOVVA010000004.1:2916357-2927211 GCA_028565275.1 Leiocassis micropogon | reverse complement strand
GTGTGTGTGTGTGTGTGTGTGTGTGTGTGTGTGTGTGTGTGTGTGTGTGTGTGTGTGTGTGTGTGTGTGTGTGTCTCCTAACATTTATTTCTCATCCTGCGTGTTGGATCTTAAATAACCCCAGTGAGAGAAAGGAAAAGGGTAACTATGAACCCGTGCAAAGGTAATCTACAGTACTACCAAAAGTTTTGGCACCCCACTCCCCCTTGTGTTGCTTGTATTTCAAACCGATTGACCTCCTCCGATTTTTCCAATCGTGTTTCCCCCTGTGAATGTTTAGTGAAATCGCTAGGTCTTAGACGTGATCTCCGGAAAGCCCCGCCCACCCCGACAGAGAAATGTACTGTGTATAACCATTGTCCTCTCTAGAATCAGCCGAATCGAATTAGGACATTAGGAGACGTCGTCCGTGAAGCGCGCTGTCCTTGTGGCTTATTTAAACATTCTGCTGGCCTAGACAAATATTTCGGGTGACTGGCTCGTCCTCCGGCAGCGCCGGGCGTCGCGTTTTAAATCAGCTCTATCGCTTTCTTAAAGCAGTAACTACGCTCTTTTTAAAAGGTTTATTTGGTTGTTCCTCTGGGGAAACAGGGTTTTATGGGATACGAAATAACTCTGCTTCCCAACAAAAAAAGGTTAACCGTTAATTTTTTTTTTTTTTAAGAAACTAAAAGCACTTTATTATCCAGAGAACCCTTAAGAAGCCATTTAAAATCACAAGCACAATACTGCATACTAATTACATCCTACCAAGTGACAATATTCATCCATTCATCCATCTAGGAATCTCTGCAGTCCAACTAGGGACCATTTGTTTGTCTTTATTCCCATTTTTACAACCGTGGTAGGACCTCTGATCAACATTGACACACTACGGGCAAGTTGGGAACGACAATTAACCCAATTGGCATGTCTTTTGGACTGTTGAAGGGAACCCGGAGAACCTGGAGAGCACGAGAAGAACATGCAAACTCTGTGCACACAGATCTCGAGGTGGGAATCGAACCCGTACCCTGGAGGTGTGAGGCGACAGTGCTAACCACTACGTCTCTGTGCAGACAAGTGGCAATACCTTTAATCCAAATTTATTACATTTATTTACAATTTCTACAAACCAAATATAAGAATATCAAGTCCATGTTTAGACAAAATTTACTAATTTAGTTTTAAAAGACTTTCTTGAAAGAAGCAAAAATATCTGCTAATAGATCAAGAACGTAAGGCATCAGAAAATGGTTAAACATGTTTAGAAATGGGTTTAAGTTTATATTTGGTTCGCTATTTTATTTTATTTTAAGAAATGGACTAGATTCAAGTCATTTTTTACAAGATTATAATGTAGATTAAGATCGTATTGAGCAATTCAATGATTGAAATGAGCAAAACTTGTGAGCCTCCCGCTCGCCTGCTCACACATGCAGTACACTCTTGGATAAAAAGCATTTGTCAAGGGCTCTTTGGATAATTTAATAATAATTCTTAAAGAAAGGTTATACAGTATTGAAGCCCTACAGTACTAAGTCCCTCTACATTTCTTCATATTTTGCTTCTAGAGAGCTTTTTTTTAATTTTTAATTTTAGTCTTGAGAAATAGCTCTCCAGGCTTTCTAACTTTTTCTAACCGAACCAGTAAATAAACAGGTGCAGATGATCAGGCACATCACCAGTATACTGAGTTGTTGGAACAGACGAGAGGGGAAATGAGGTTGCTGCTGTGGCTTTATCCACTTTGCAGCCTGTCGCAGTAAAACATTTGTCTCCGTTTCCGTAATATAATATTCATACTTTCATTTGAAACACAGAAATAAGAGCGCTCAAAGCTTTTCCCACGGCACTGAATGTCTACACTTGGACACCCAAACAACTCTTAAGGGGTCTGAACTTTAAAATACTGCACTAATTAATAATAATAATAAATGGATAAAAATTTTTTTTTTTTAATGATTAAGGTGCGTTGAGGCTTAAGAAGCCAGCCGGTGTGCTTTACCCCATCATTCTTTGCCTCCCAGTACAATGACCAGCACAATATCTACTTCCGAGCTCGCTAAACTTTTGTATCTATTAAACTTTTGTAAACTATTGTATCCGTAAAACTTTTAAACATTACAAATACTCACAGGCAAACAGGTTCCTAAACCATTCAACACGATAAAAATATCTCTCAACAGGAAACACTTTGGAATGTTTAAAGCCCAGGCTTGTTAACACACTTGTGGGCGTGGCTATTGTATGACTATAATAAGCAACATACAGTAAACACAACAACGAGTTCCATCACCGACGCAGTGAGCGGTGTACAATGCGTCATTTTGAATGAATCCGTAATGATTCATTCAGTGTTCTACTATGTTCCTGTAATGTTTTTCAAATAATAATAACAACAATTATAATAATAATAGAAAAGGTGTGTGTTTGAGAGAGAAAGAGAGTCAGCTGGGCCTCCACAAGCAGGGATAAAGGTTATAATGTCCCAGGCTTGTGTGTGTGTGTGTCCGTGTGTGTCCGTGTCCACTAAACATGCTGCAAACTGCATGAAATGGTGACTGGGGAGTCTGGTTTGATCTGTTGATGCGTCTAAATGTAGTTTGATGCTTCATTAAAAAGAAATCGCAGGGAAAATCTCAGCAGGAACAACAAACTTGCTTTAAGTGTGAAATGAAGGCGTGTATCAGCTTTAGTCACTTCAAATACTTTTGAAACACGAGTCCCACATCCATTGGCCTTTATTAAGTGTGTGATTTCACTTCTCGATGTCAGACACTTGTGACCAGCAGGAACGGCGACACTGCTGAGAAGACGTGCCGACACGTCGGCGGTAAAGACATGGCCGGTCTTGTAGGTGCTAAAAATATCTCGGATTAGATTCTCAGTCAGGATTTAGTGAAGTCCTCGGGTAACGCAGAGTTCAAATGAAGTCATCATGGTGGCTCACTAACAAACGTTTAAAACACCTCGGCTTTGAAGATCTCTTAAATACACTGCGCAGAAAAATATTAAGGGGAACACTTAGTCCCGGTTTGACTTGAACATTATACATGTACATTCGAGGGCTGTTCAAGTTAAACCGGGATTAGGTGATCTCTTCTTTTTTCTGAGCAGTGTACAGCGGCACCTTGGTTTATGAATTTAATCAGTTCTGAAGATCTTAAGGTGAAATTTCGTATTGTGAAACGCATTTTCCCTTAGCAGAAAATGTTCATGCACCGAAAAATATTACAATATTACCAATTTCAAAGCTCGACCTACATCTGCATGAGTGCAGTGTCACCCCAGCCTCCTCCGTCCTATTTCAGTGCTCTAGACTGAATTAACATAACTTGTGTATTTAAAAGAAAATATATCTGCTTTGACTTTTTTCTTTTTTTTTCACTCTCTTTTTCTTCTTTTCTTTTTCTCTTCCTCTCAGCGTTGCTTCAGCACTGCATTCAGAAACTCCGGATCGCTACGAGCGCCTCACCTCCGTCTCTAGCTCTGTGGATTTTGAACAACGAGACAATGTAAGTGTGTCACTGGTTTTTTTCCCGCCTGTCCGTCCTGTTGCCGCGCCCTCTTGCTATGTCTGTCTGGGTCACTTTAGGTCATGGAGTGAGAGTGGGATTGGCTTTAGGTCTCGCCTCATTATTGTTAAATAATGCATGATTAAAAAGAGTAGGCTTGGCTGCGGTCTCTTTGTGTGTGTGTGTGGGTGTGTGTGAGATCAATTAAAAGCTAAGGTAAGGCTTAAATAAGGAGTGATTCCTGGTTCTCTTGAGATTCTTTGGGTTTAACAGATTTTAACAGATGCTTTGAATTTAATTTAAATGAACATATTACACTTATTAAACATACAATATTTACAGTGCGTAAATGAATGTATAAAATGTCTAAAGTCCAGTTTATTGTATGTGGAAGTGCGGGAGAAATAAGTCGGCCTCATCGGTGTCAATAAATCAGTTCGGGAGCACGATGATAGAAAATGGCTGTACTGTAAAGCTGAAAGCTGTCCTGATAGTAATCCTATAATAATACTAATTTTGGAGAATCCTGAACGAAACAGAGTTCACAGTTCAATGCAGTGGAAAACGGCTCTGAGACAAAATGTCGTCCTCGATTCCCCTCTCAATTTAAAGGCGTGGAGATTTCACTATGGAGATCCATTTCCTTAGGCGCTCTTACTATTTTTGGCCACATGATGGCAGTGTGGGGAAAGGGGACAGAGATTTAGTCAAGTGGATAGGTAGGCTTTACATCGTATATTCGTGTCAAAGGAGTACAAGACTTACTTTGTCGGACTAAAGAACAAATCCGACTTATGAACATGCTCCTGGAACGGAACCTGTTCGTAAGTCGGGGACAACCTGTATATCTTCATTAAAACGACTGATTAGTTAAATTTCAAATGAAACGAATGAATCAAGTAAAGTACCCCGTATTAGTTAAAGACGAACTCTATTCAGTCAGATCATGGCGCACACATATGCATACTATTACACCACTAATCGTACCCAATTTACCCAATTGTGTGGACAGAATGAAGACGGTCTTAAGTGAAATATAGGCACATCATTGATAAAGTACATTAGTCATAAAAATGTGTTGTCTTCTAGTGTTGCAGCTCATCCACCTGAAACTTCAACATACTGAGTTGCTTTTTGTCCCACCGTGGTTGTAAAGAGCGCTTGTTCTTATTAAGAGGTCCTTTTTCAAACCTGTCTATTCATTCTCCTCTTACGTTGCTCATTAAAAAGGAGCAGAATTTTCATTCACCAGATGTTTCTCACCAAGATTTTTGTGTGTGAAGATCAGCAGTTTCTGTTAAACCTTGCGAATCGTGACATGATTGGTTGATTTGGAGATTTGCGTGAACTGAACGAGCAGTTGTTTCTATTAAATAGTCTAGTAATCATATTGAACATGCACTGTTTTGGGTTTCGAGTTAAAATTGCTAACAGTGCATGTCTGATAAACGTTAAGTTTTCTGGCCCAGGATGCTGTAATGAAAGCTTGGAGAGATTAATCTACAGCACACCTTTCTCTCTCTCTCTCTCTCTCTCTCTCTCTCTCTCTCTCTCTCTCTCTCTGCCTGCTGTCCATTGATTTCTTCACAGACGACCGATCACACACTTTATATAAATGTATACAGCGTAGTGTTTATCTAGGACCTGGCGTCCTTCCTTCTCCTTCAGCTCAGTGCATAAACCATGTCGCTGATGATCCTGCACTTTTCCTGTGTTGCTGACGAAGAAAAAAACTCGTCGTGGATGGAAGCAAACGAGACTTCATCACCAGACGAAAAAAAAAAAAAAAAAAAAGAGTAAAGAAGCACTTCCAGTCCTTTAACTGTCAGCTGAAAGTGCTGAGTAATTGGGACACAGATTGTAAATGTGGATGGTGAGGTTCTGCCGAGAACACGGTGACGTTTCTGGCCACGTGCTTCCAATAATCCCGTCCATGCAGCCGGCAGATGCAGGTCACTCGGCCACGTCACTCGGCCACGTCACTCCTCGCGGGTTAATTATGCCTCGTTCTTGCCCTCGTACACAAACGAATAACATCGGCTAGTCTTCGTGAGGCTTTCATTCCAATCATTATGTGCTTCTTGCTGCAAAAGCGTTGTCTGAATTGTGTTTATGTATGTTAAGTTTGCACTCATGCCCACTCTCTCCTCCTCATGGTTGTAATTCACGTTTCTTCCTGCAGGGGTTCTGCTCCTGGCTGACGGCCATCTTCCGAATAAAGTAAGTGCCTCTTTAATTACTGCCGAGCGTGCTGTAAGTGACAGAGCCAGCAGGGTGGCTGGCTGGCTGCTCGTCTTTTCATTTAGCTGCCCGTCTTTATTATTCACCCTTTTAATGCACAAAACTTTGGTAGTGAATTTGGGCTAAAACAGACGACGTGCGGTGTTTAGTAAGAACGTTTAGCTAAAAAAAAAGCCATTATGATAATGACAATGATTAGAGAGGGGGAAAAAAGAATTCATCAGATTAAAATTGCAGTTTGACATTTAGTTTTGACTTTCAGCATTATTTAAGGCAGTTGTAGGAAAAAAGTAGAGAGTGCAAAAGTTTACCCCCCCCCTATATATAAGTGTAATGCCTATATAAGTGTAAGGCCTATATTGTTTAAATGTAGTCATGGTAATGTAGTTGTAACTGTTGTGTGGGTTTTTTTGTTTTTTAAATTCTCAAAGTTGTTGTTAGGATAAGTGCTAAGAAATGGATAAAAATGCAAATGTTTGTGTTCCCCAAAGGAATATATAAAAAAAAGTGTATATACATAATGTATATAATATGTATGTGTGTATGTATGTCCAGTATGTGTTGAGACAAAGAAAGATTGTTTTAAAATGTTTAAATCACAAATTGACTGGAAGTAGCTGATGTTGATGGGTTTTTGTATTTTTATTTTTTATAATTCTATGTAAATTTGTTCCCCGAGCAAATATAAAACGCTGTCACACACTCCTGTAGACCAGTTCATGGGCACGATGCTTCTTTAGTTCATGACTTTATTCCCTATCTGTAATTAATTTTTATTTCCTGTAGCAATATTAATATTCTCAAATAACTGCTTCTCTCACCCTGCCTTTATAACTCTATGTTCGTACTAGCAAGGGGCACTGGTACTTTGTCTTTATGGGCGTGGCCTATACAAGCAGGAAATAAAAATTTATTACAGATAGTGTTTTTTTTTTAATTTTTTTTTTTTATCTCCATGCATACTGCTATGAATTACAAAAACAAAAAAAAATATCTATCAATTTGTGTTAACAGTGTGCAATCTTTGTATTATTCATTTATTTATTTTTCACAGAATTTTAGTTAGTGTGACTCAATTTGACTCCGTTGCATAACGGAATTATGCAACGAAGAGCTCATTCTGGTTATTACAGCCTGTGTGTGTATGTGTGTAGGGACGAGGAGATCCGTGAGAAGTGTGGCGAAGATGCCGTGCACTACCTCTCCTTCCAGCGGCACATCATCGGGCTGTTGGTGGTGGTGGGCGTGCTGTCGGTGGGCATCGTCCTGCCTGTTAACTTCTCCGGAGACCTGCTGGGTGAGTGGAGTGCTGCTGAGACTCTTTAAAAAGAAACAAAAACAAGGATTAGGATGGTAAGGATGCTTTCGTGGCATGGTGGAGCACTTCCCCAAAAGGTCAAGAGGTGATAAAACCCAACATAATGAACTGCCTCCGTGAGTGAAATTAACCGCAGGAATATGTATAATCAGAGATAATACGGTATCATTATCATCAGTATTTTTTTTTTTAACAGTGTATCATGAGACCATTATTTGGGGTATTACTTGTTGCCTGATTTCTCCTTTTGATGTGTACTAAATGCTTTCTGATCACTCTGTTCATTCTGTTTGTGAAGAATTACCATGTTTATAAAAAAAATGTTTTCATTTTATTTTATTTTTTTTAACTTGTTTATTTTGTTGGAATTTGTCAGGTTGTACAGACTGTCGAAAGTAGATAAATATTTTGAATAGAGTTTAGTAAACAACTGATTAGAGTTTAGTAAATATTTAGCTTTTAAAATTATTTATTAATTTATTGTGATTCTTTGAAGTAATATAAACGCTAAATACATCTTAAAATAATAGTACAACGGGCGGGTAAGGTTTAATAGCCTACGCTAGCTAGGGCTTTTCCTATCCCACCTACTGATCCTATAATTTTATTTTGTAACCATCTATACTGTTTTAAAAAGAACTCGACGATGTTTTTTCGATTTTATAGCATTGGTGGTTATTGTGGGTCCAGATTGCCACTCAGACGCCCAACCTTCTTCCTTGGTGGATTTTTTGTGGATTGTATGGATTTTCCTTGTTGGATTTTTGTATAGGCATTAAGCTTAGGACGATGTCCAAGAGCCTCAGCTCAGCCGTCCCCGCCCAAAATCTGAAAGAAAAATAATTTAACCTAAAATTTCTTTCACTGCAAATAAATGAATCAACATAATAAATGAATTAACATGATGGCACAAGCGTCATATCTACCTACCTGCTTCTGTGTCTTTTTTTTTTTTTTCATTTTTATTTTTTGTACGTGTCATGGAACCCAGTCCCGATTCACACCTCTACTGAGTGTGTGTTCTGTTATGGTTACATCGGTAGGATCTCCTCGTACATTTCAGTGTAATAACCCATAACCGGTTTTAGCACCGGGGTAAATGTGTACCTCCGCTGCTAGTCTCTAACCGCTAACAACCTTGCGTTAGCGCCCATGCTCGTCCTGATGGTTTATGGTTTAATTCTTTGTTAACTCTGCGCCCTGTCCTCTTGTGCAGCTAGCCGTAGATTATCATGCTCTGGGGCTTAACCTCTGCACTAATGGGATTGTGCTCGTCTGCGAGTGGGGTAATTGGGATCCGGTCAAAGGTATTTCAGGAGAGAGAGATAACTTTGAATTTTTGAGATGGAGAAGGAAATGGACTGGAGAGAGCTGGAGAGACGAGAGAAGAGAGAAGAAACTGTTTTACTATTTCAGGCTGTTCTGTATTATTCATAAGTGGTTGTGGAACAGCTTAAACTTTATTTTTTTCCTTTGAAATTCAGCTCTATACATATTTAATAAGTGCTGCTTCTTCTTTTTCTTTATCTTCTTCTTTATCTTCTTCTTCCTTTTTTAATTTTTTTTAATGCTTCTTCAACTTGCTGCTGAGACTTTTTTTCCCCAGAAACCACTCACTCATCATTAATATTTATAAAGCAGACACCCAATGTTATTAGCGGGAAAGTAATGTTGTTAATAAAACGATGTACAAAAGAAGAGTATGCTACTCATGTGCATTACTTCTAGACCTTCTAGCACAAGTTTTTTCCATGAACTCCCTTTTAATGTGGAAATGGCATGTAACTCCCAGCCGAGTTCCTGTAACGTGTCCTGTACAGTTCCCACAGAGAGATGCGACAAGTTGAGCATCAATTTTGAGGAAGACGACTGCAGTGGGCTCTGAGCCACCTCGGCCGGGATCGTCATTAATGGACGTACGGCTTTCTTTAAAAATGTGTGCATCATTCAAATGTTTTACTGCGGCTAAGAATCTCATCATTGTAGTATGCTTGAAGTCTTCTGTAAGTCCCAGTTTGACTTGAACGCCCCTTGTATAGTGCCTTTAGTTAATTCACTAAAATGGGTTTTACAGGTATTGATTTTCTTTTTCAAACTTTCTTCCTCTGTAATGAAAAATCTCTCTAAAAAAATTAGTGTAAAGCCAGTTATTTACTCAGGGTTTTTTTTTTCTTTTTTTTTTTTTTTTCTTTTTCTTGTTTTTGTAATCAATTAAAGTTTAACTTGGTTAAATTTAACTCAGTCATGATGAAGAAATCATCATTTATTTGTATGTGATAAAATCGTTCTGTGATCTTTAATTCATAGAGTGTAGAATTTCTCCAACTTCTCACACTAAGCACAACAATGAGGTTCAGCTCTCTCCGATCTCTACACACTCATTTTCCCTGCCTTTGTATTTTATTTCATCCTATTTGCGTTCTTTGTCTTTATTTTAGACGTACTTGTCATTTAGTCCCTCATGCCATGTCTCAGTTTTTGTTTCTATTATCTGATCCATCTCTCGCGCTCTGTCATGATCCTGTTTGTGGTTCTTCCCGCTGTACCTCTGGGATCGAATCACTTTTCTTTTCTTTCTGTCATGTTTCATCAGAAAACAACGCGTACAGCTTTGGCCGCACGACAATCGCAAACCTGAATTCGGGGTGAGTGACGAATCATTTTATTGTAGTTGTAATAAAAAACGGAGACAGGGTGTGCTTTTTGGATTTACATGTGGAAAGAGCTGATTGAACTGATTGATTGACGTGAAAGCTGATGGATTTTATCTCTCGCCA
Source organism: Leiocassis micropogon (assembly GCA_028565275.1). Lineage (NCBI taxonomy): Eukaryota > Metazoa > Chordata > Actinopteri > Siluriformes > Bagridae > Leiocassis > Leiocassis micropogon. The sequence goes on along the minus strand of JAOVVA010000004.1, from coordinate 2,917,378 downwards.
TCGCGCAGGAACAACTTGCTGTGGTTGCACACGTCGTTCGCCTTCCTGTACCTCCTCCTCACCGTCTACAGCATGAGACGCCACACCTCCAAGATGCACTACAAGGAGGACGACCTGGTTAATATATTCATTCTTTTAAAAAAAAAAACAGGAGTCTAAATTTACTATGTAGCACTGTGCACAAAACCATTTTACACTATATTGTACATGCACAGCGGTACCTCGGCATACGAATTTACTTTGTTCCTGTGAAATTTCGTATTACGAAACGCTTTCTCCCATAGGAAATGATGTACATGCAGATAATCCGTTCCAGCCACCCAAAAATATTCCCAATATTACCAATTTCCAACACTGTAATCATATTTTTGCATATAAGAACAATCAAAACATTTAAAAAATACTTGTAAATGAAGTAAAATATGAAATAAATAGACATTAAACATGACTTAATCCTAATTTATGATTCGTCTTGGCACTGGCTGCTTTTCTAACATTCTTGGGACACATGGTGCTATGTCTTCACTAAATCTTCCACAAAATGCAAAAAAAAAAAAAAAGTACAACAAATATACAAACTCGTTCGCGTCTATGGAAAGCCAAGCGAAGCAAGTTTTGAACAGCTCCCAGACGTACGCGCAGCTTAGCCGCCGCTCGGTTTGGTCGCTCGTTTGCCGAAAATTCTTGCCGTGGCAGTCCTATGCCGAGGTACCACTGTACATATACAGTACATAATATCTGGAATATCTGGAAGCCATTTTCTGTATTGAACATTTAATGGAAGGTGTCTGCAGTGTCAGCACCTTACAGTACAAATTCAATTCAAATTTCATTTGTCACAAACAGTACGATAGGCAGTGAAATGACCGTCTGTGATCTTAAAAATTAAAAGATTGATGGGAAATAAATATGGAATAAAAAGAAATAAAATATAGAAAATAAATTTTGCAAAGATAAAGAAAAATATATCTATAGAAGATGAGACGAAATATACAATACAAGAAAAATATAAGAAAACCTA
>JAOVVA010000004.1:2888836-2910590 GCA_028565275.1 Leiocassis micropogon | reverse complement strand
TGTATATAATGTATATATTTAGTATGTACATTGAAGCTGAATTCTGAGTCAAGATTTAAGAAAACATTGCATATTGTTCAGCAGTACATGTCACAAGATTGCACAGAACTCCGAGCTGCCTGTATAGATTTGAGTGCAGGCTTTTACTGATGACTGGCATTTTGACAAGCATCTGGTAATGCAGCTGGTAGTACAGGACTGCTGATTAAGACTAATATGATACATGCATTGGGGGAACAGCAGTAACATTGTACATCTACTTTAAAGTAACAAATTACAGTTAATTTTAGATGTAAGAAAATATGTTGACTGTGTAATAAAATATGCAGCTATTTTGAAGAAAAAAAATACAATTACTTTTATGTAAAGGAGTACAGCAGCATTGATCTTAAGGTTAAACTGCGAAATTCATCTTGAAAAAATTACATTCGTTGTGTAGTAAAATATGTGATTGTTTTATCTTAAAATAAATTATATTTTGCTAAAGCAATTGTACAAAACAATTTACGTAAAATACAACATGTAATTAAAGTAAAATTACTTTGCGACAAAAAGTAAATACTACTTAAATAATTGTAGTTTATTTAATTTTATGCAGTACAGTTACTTTGAAGTAACGCACTTGAAACTAGCACACTTAAATCAACAATGTACGTTTACTTTGAAGCAACAACTTAAAGGGAAAAAAAAGTACAGTTGAAGTAAAGTGCACCAAGAAACAACTCTTAAATAGAGTAAAAAAGTACAATTACTATTGAACAAAATCAAATTAATTTAATATATATTATAATCACAAATCCATCCAACTAATGATGTACAATTATTTCTAAGTAATAATATATACTTACTTTTAAATAAGCTTTACTTACTTACTTTTTAACAATTACTTTAAAAAAGTATTTTTTATAAAGGAAAGTACAAAATAACTTGATTAATAAAGACATTTTTACTAAAGTACAGTTAGTTTAATACTTTTTTTAAACGAAGTAAAATTACGTTATACATAGTTAAATTAAATAGTCATAATACATATACTGTATACATAATCATAACTAGTACATTTACTTTGTATTAATCAAATACAATTACTTTGAAGTAGAAAAGGAACGAATATGAGGAATGGTTATGTTGAAGTAACAACATTCAATTGCAAAATAAATTATTTTTCAGTTACTTATGTTCTGAAGTATAATTATTTGAAGTAACAAAGTAGAATTACTGTGTAATCTAACAATAAATAATTAACAATTATTAAGCAAAAGATTTGAGTTTATACTCAAGTTAAACTTTTGAAGCTGTACTTCAAACTTAACTAGTTTTTATACTAGTAACTTCAACAAGTAACAACTAGGTTTTTCCTTTTACTTGAGTAAAGAATCCAGCACACGTGGACAGGGGTTAAGTGAGGTATTTTGGTGCACGAGATACAAATATATATTTTAGCCTGTTTGTATGCTTGTGTGTTTTAGGTCAGGAGAAAACCGGACCACCATGCACAAATGCTACACGTTTCTCATCTTCATGGTCCTCCTACTGCCATCGCTGGGCCTCAGCAGGTAAAGCTGTGTTTGTGTCTTCCTCTCTTCCTCAGATGACGGACAGATTACAAGATTACAAGCTAATCACTGGGATCTGCGCGTCTGCTTGTAAATGCAAACAGTGAGGTTGTGCAACTTGAGAAAATTTCAATTGATTGAAAGTGGAAATCACATTTGTGCTTCAGTGGTGTGGTTTGTAATTAAATAGACAGATTTATTAAAGTGAGTAATGTGTTTAATGATGCTAGTTATCTGATACTTTAGTAAATCAGAGCTAGAAATGAATCGGTGTTTAAACGTACATTGTAAGGAAACCAATCCTTTAAGATGCTGAACAATTACTAAAGTGTTTTTGGTTTAAAACAAATTGTATAAAAAGGAAAATTTCCCAAAAGAAATTGAGTAATAAATTGATGTTTTTTTTGTTTTGTTTTTTTTTTTATAAAAAAAAATAGGACATTAGTTGGTGACGGCTAAAAGTCGATTATGTACAGTAATCTGATGGAAAAATTGCAAATTATGTATTTTATAGCTCGGTTTAAATTCTGTAAATGCTAAGTTAATTTTATGGATATATATATTTTTTTGTCTTATTAAAAAAATTAAGCACAGTTTGTGTTAATTTGCAACAACTAATCTTTATAGTCTTTTGCGAAAGCTGCAAGTCTCGACCATTTGTCTTTGATATTTATTTCATCCCTTTTAACAGTTAAAGTTATACCTTTTAAAGTTCATTTTGTGAAGCTGCTTTGAGACAATGGCTATTGTTAAAAGCGCTATATTAATAAAATTGAATTGAATAAAAAAAAAAACATTAGCATGTGTGTCTAATTTTAGGTAAATGTGAAAATCTGGGATGGTCGATTTTAAAATTATCAGTTGGTTTCCATAAATGTTAAAAAAAAATAATTCCAGGAAATGAATTTTGTCATTACTGTTCACAGTCTGGATGTGTTTTTCCGCTGGCTGTTCGACACGCAGTTCCTAGCTGTGGCCGCGGTCCGATTTGAGTAAGTAAAATAATTTCTGCGACTTTGTTCTATGAGAAAATCTCATTTAAATCTAGTCAGCTCCAACAAATTGATACAAATTGATGTTCAAATCTTTAAGATAGAGAGGAATTTGCTATATAAAATATACAGCCGAGTACAAATAAAGTTTCTTTTTTTTTTTTTTTTTGAAAGGGGGCAGATTTCTTTTAATTATTTTTTATATATATATATTTATTATTATTAATTTATTTATTTAATAATCTATTCACTATACAATTTTTTAACAATTGTATTCAATCACAAGCTATTACTGGAGAGTGATTCCGATTGGCTAGATCGTGTTGATTTATTTCCTCCAACAGAAGCTTTCTTTAGTTCAGCTGCAAATCATAGGTTTATAATAAGGGGCTATTAATGCACTCTTTCTAGTCATTTCTATTGTACCAAATCATTCACGAACATTGATACGGTAAGGTTTCTGTGAAGAGAGGTTTCCTTAACATAGATGAAAGGAGCCTCCAGTATTAGCAAGTAGTTTATTTTTGGCATCATATTATGTACTTTTTTCACTTCAAGGGGAAAAACATCAAAGGCTCTTAAAAAAGAAGAGAATTTATAGGTGCTATAACATAAGTGATTAAACTAATTACACATGTGGTTACATGTACATATGTAACAAACGAGTTACATGTATTTCTATGGAAAATGCATGACATCAAATGCAATTAGAAACAGATTTTTTAAAGGTATGTTATGTAATTTTTTTTGTAATATAGTGCTATGGTAAAAGTATTTAAACATTTCATTATGTGTGCATTAAAGCATTAATATTTTCCTGTTTTGTATTGAAGGTGTGTCTTCTTGCCTGATAATGGAGCGTTTTTTGTCAACTACGTGATCGCGTCTGCGTTCATCGGAAACGCGATGGATCTTCTGCGCATTCCTGGTCTCCTCATGTACATGATCCGTCTGTGTCTGGCTCGATCTGCTGCCGAGAGACGCAACGTCAAGCGGGTATGACCCACACACACCCACACACGCATAGCAAAAAACATTTGTTGCAAAGTTTTCCATTCTGTCTCTCTGTCTTTGTTCTTCTCTCTTTCCTTCCTTCCTTTTTTAAATTTTTTTTACTGCAATGGCTAAGGATTCAGTTGCTATTATAAACAGTAAGGGTGACGGGGGACACCTGGCCTACACCCACAATGATTGTTGAGGATTGTGATCCATTTTTATTTGTGATTTTTGGTGTGTGTGTGTGTGATTCATTGTATAAAAATTTAACAGGCCTAGAAAAATTTTCCTTGCAGCCGAAATGTTCTTAGATCTTTGATAAGTAGAGCCATTTTCCTGTCAAGGGCCTTTTTGTCATCCTGGTGTTATCTGGAGCTTCCTACTGATAACTGAATGAAGATTATTTAACTGTCTCCTGACTTTATGGACTCTCTGTCGGTGTGGTATAAATCCATTCTGCTCGTCTTCGGTTACAGTTGGAGATATTTTCTGTAATCGACTGGCCAAAATTTACATAAAAAAAGCTTATTGGAGTTGAATGTTCACATTTATTACCCGGTGTAGGTAACAATAATCCATTAAAGTCGTCAAGATTCCTTTTTTAAATGACTCTGTAAACGTATCTAAGAGGTGCTAAAGCTATGTATTTTTTCTTATACATTTCCACTTTTATCTCATACTGTATGGCTTAGGAGCTGGACCGGTCCTCATGTTACAATACCCGAAGAAAGTTATAACTGAACACAAACCTGTGTCTTAAATCTGTATCATTCTGTTATCTAGAAACATGTTTTGCTCCACTTCAAACTGGCTGATTATAATTTTTTTTTTTCCCCAGAATTTCTTGAAAGTTGAATTAATTTCTAAACTGTCCTGTAGTTTCCTCACCGCTCAACAGATGGGTTTCTTGAGGGTCTTGAGTTTTTTTTTTTTTGTTTTTTTTTGCCCTCAGTACATTTTCCACCTAAGTAATCCTGGGGCCACAAACTTTTGAACACTTGCTTGTATACACATTTGAATATGTTTAAACAGACAAAATGATGCAATGCGATGTTTTGTGAGGATGCAGGGCCTGTAAAGTGTGTGTGTGTGTGTGTGTGTGTGTGTGTGTGTGTGTGACCTTGCAGCATCAAGCCTATGAGTTTCAGTTCGGTGCAGCCTACGCCTGGATGATGTGCGTCTTCACCGTCGTCATGACGTACAGCATCACCTGCCCAATCATCGTCCCATTCGGTGAGTCTGCCCCGCCCCCAAACACTGCAGTCCATTCACAAAAAAAAAAACAGGGAGTGAATGAGAGGAGTCGTGCAGTCCACTGAGAAAAAGATACAGAAAAGGTCTAGAGAGAGAGAGAGGGAGAGAGCAGGAAGAGAGCCAAGATACTGTAGAGAAACGGTGCAGAGGAAAATTTCAGTGAGGAGAAGGAGAGAATAAAAGCAAATGAGAAAATAAACTGGTGTGGGGGGAAAAAGATGTTGAAAGAATTGATGTTGCATGAGGAGAACGCCTTCTACTGGTGAGCTTTTGTATGAGTAAAGTGCAGCCACTTCTGTGTGTGTCTTTCTCTCTCTTTCTCCTTTGTCTCCATCTGTCTCCACCTGTCTTTCTCTCCCTCTCTCTTTTTCAGTTTCTCACACTCCCTCTTGTCTGTATGGGAGAAAGAAGTTAAATGAATATACAACAGTACCTCGGTATACGAATTTAAGTTCTCAAGGCAAACGTTCGTATTGTGGAACATATTTTCCCATAGAAAATAATGTAACTACAGACAATCAGTTCCAGCCAATCAAAAATATTAAAATGAAGTAAAAGACATTAACCTTACTCACTTCACCTTAATTTATGATTCTTTTTGGCACCGGCTGCTTTAAAAGCCAAACTGAAAGAGGCTCCTTTTTCTTCTTGCTGCCGTCTTTGAAAACATTTTTGGGACCCATGGTGAAAATAAATAAATAAATAAATAAATAAATAAATTATGTAAACTTGCTTTGCTTTGCATTTCACTGACGCAAACAAGTTTTTAATCGGCTACTAGACGTACGCACAACCAGCTTGGTCGCTTGTACGCTGAAAATGCTTCACATGCTGGCGCAGGTGTCCTTGCAAAATTTTAGCACTTGACGTGAAAAAATAAGGCGGTTTGTATGCCGGGGTACCACTGTATGTTGGAGACTGCCCTCTACTGGTGGGCTGCTTTATGTGCAAATAGAATAGAATAGCTCCCGCGCTCTCTCTCTCTCTCTCTCTTTTACTTTCTTTCTCTCTCACTGTCTATATGAGAGAAAGAAGAAAAGGTGTTAAAGGAATAGATTTTTGGGAGAACGCCCCTACTGTCAGGGTGCTTTTTCTCTCTCTCTTTCTTTTTGGTTTTTCATCGTCCCTCTTGTTTGGTGTCTGTAAAGAAAAGGTGAAGGTAAATGTGTTGAGTGAATGAATGGTTATTGTTACACTGTTTGGAGACCGCCCCCTGCTGGTGAGATGTGTGTATATCAATCTTCTGTCATTCTAGAACCGTGTGTGTGTGTGTGTGTGTGTGTGTGTGTGTGTGTGTGTGTAGATAGATAGATGTGTGTATGTGTCTTTAAATATAGCTTGTGTAAATATTCATTCACACAATCCAGGAGATGACAGAAAGAAATAGCTTTTTTCCCTCCTCTTTCTGTTAACAAGATAACTCTTTTTCGCACAGACAAACACACACACACACACACACACACACACAGAAAACACACACACACATCTTCTGTTAGCAGTATGACTCATCGGGCCCTGCATTAAAACAGGATGCGGCAGGTTGTGCTGAAACGTTGGTGACGGCGGTGCTGATCAGACCTCACACCAGCGTGCGACACGGGCGCTGTGCTGTTGATCACAAGTTTCACTGCACTGTAAGGTGCAAAAGTTTGCACGCCTCTCATATAAAAAGCAAGGAAATTTTAGTTACAAAATAATCATGAAGTGTACGGGAGACAAAAAAAAAAGAAGGAGAATGTGATCTTCCCGGAAAACCTAAACTCTGCCCGAACCCCAGAGACTATAAATGTTGAATGTCATCTGACTTTACTATATCTATTTATACTATAAAATCAATAAATAATAAAAAATATTACTATACAATTCCCTGTTTTTTAATACCTGTTGCTATGGAAACAATACCATATTAAAACAATTGCATTAAATCTGAATCCTTGTTTGTGTCATCATGTGTCTAATGGTTAGTAATTTGCGTGTGTGTGTGTGTGTGTGTGTGTGTGGTTTCATGGCAGGCCTGATGTACATGCTGCTCAAGCACCTAGTAGATCGCTATAACATGTACTACGCCTACCTGCCGTCCAAACTCGACAAGAAGATCCACTCCGGAGCCGTCAATCAAGTGGTGGCCGCGCCCATCCTCTGTCTCTTCTGGCTGCTCTTCTTCTCCACCGTACGCACAGGTGAGAAGCACTGCGCCTTTTCAGCACGTGTTCGTGCGCGTGTGTGTTTGTATGGTACAGACGTATGTTTATAGGTCAGCACCCAAACTTTCCCTCCGGACAGGTTTCATGGCCCCGACCTCCATGTTTACGTTCGTGGTGCTGATCATAACCATCGTGGTTTGTCTGTCGCACGTCTGCTTCGGCCACTTCAAGTATCTCAGCGCTCACAACTACAAGGTACGAGTTACGCCACTAAAGGTACGACCACCTTAAGGCTGGCCCTAGAGTAGAGCGGCTAGCGCTGATGGAGTGCACATACTCTTTCCCAATGTCTCTCTGGTTTTCTCTCCCCCCTCTCTCTCTCTCTCTCTCTCTCTGTCTCTCTCTCACGGTCTCAGATTGACACTAAGGACAGCGAGGTGGACGGCATGGAGAACGGACGTCCGGCACGTTCCTCACCCTCCAGCAAATCTCCGGCAAGTCCTCCGTCCTCTCCACTCGATTATTTAACCCCAGTGATCTGTTTAATAGCATATAGTCATAAGTAATAGAACTAGTGTTAAGTGTCAAGTTGGAACGAGGTTGAGTAATTTATATTTTATTTCTGTGCACATTTTTACATTGTTACATTGCCACTTGGACTTTCCAAATACTTAAAGATTTTGACTGGCTTTTAATTTAGTCCCACCTCTTTGCATTTAAATTGTAATCATGAAAAAAAAAATTATATATATATTTATACAGTATATAATGAAACACTGTGTTCTATTAAATTGTGTTTCTGTAAAATGAAAAATGAAAAATTGTTTTGTTAAAATTGTGCTTACCTACAATTGTATATCAGGACTTTTTAAAATTATTTACTTTTACTTTGAAAGTAATTTGCAGTTGATATAAAAACATAATAGAAATATTGCTGATTGTTTAATAACCCTCTTGCAAACTGATAAAAAGTTGATTAGCTAGCTCATAGATGGGCTAAACTTGCGCCTTATATGTATTCATTTTATTTTAAACCTCATATAATAAATGCTTCTCACTAAATCCCACCCCATGTAGAATTCCCCCACTAACTTTTCTTCTCTTCTCGTCCTGCAGCAGCAGATGTACATCGCGCAGGTTCTGCAGGACCCAAACTGCGACGAGACGGGCGGAGGCAGCGGAGAGGACGACGGCCAGGGATCCTCGCAGGACGAGGAGATGATCAACGGAGGCAACAGCCTGAACGAGGCCGACTTCCAATCCGGGGAAGACAGCCTGATCGCCAACGAGGTCCGCCACTAACGCCAGCCCTGATGAGGAGAGAGAGAGGGGAGAGGGGGGGAGGATGCAAGGATGGATGGATGGCATGTGGCAGGGACTGAAGGCGGACCAGAGATCCATGCTTAAGCTTTCCACATGTTTTGTGCAAGCTGTGCGTCATCTCCATCAAGAGCAGCGCTGAGTGTGTAGGTTCCTGAGGAGTTTGTCGCTTCAACGTTCATGACTCCTAACACCAAAAACACTGCAATCAAACATCAAGCAACAACATCAAGCACAAACCGCACATGTGGAGCGTATGGTCACACACTACGTGACGTTATTCCTGATGTCCGTTTCAAGTCCGCTTGGAATTTGTGTCGCAGCAGACTGGTTAGTCCATCGGGTGTGACGTCTTTATCGAGGAAAGTGTATTTATGATGTGATATTTCTTCTGCTTTTTTAATTTATTGCATTCAAACTCTCCCTGAGGAGAAAGGAAAAGCCCGGTCATGCCGGATCTACTCCTGTTATTCGAGCGTACATGAAGGTTTTCCAGATACGTCCGTGAGACACTTGGACAATCCGCTTCCAAAGGAAAAAGAAACGCAAGTCTACTCCTTTCCACAATAGAGGCCAGATCTGCACTAACTCGTCTCTCTGAAGGACTTGATCTCACGATGCTCAACACTGAAAAAATGTCATCTCACTGCTAGTTTTTAGGATTAGTTGCTCCTAAAGTGGCTTGGCTTGCTCCATCTGTCTTTCAATAACTACGAGAAATTAATAAATATCATTCCAAAGCACATGTGCAATAGAGAAGAGCTCGGAGACAAGATCACAGTCCTCGTTAGTCAAGTAGATTGATCATCGAATCGATTGCCGTTTTATTATTCTATAAGGTTCTATCTGGTCGAAGATGCCGTCAAAGCTCTTAAGGTGCTAAAGTGATGCTTGAGTAAATTATACAAAACAATAATGATGGTGGCACGGTGGCGTAGTGCTTAGCACTGTGGCCTCGCATCTCCAGGGTCAAGGGTTTGAGTCCCACCACAGATCCATATCTGAGTGGAGTTTGCATGTTCTCCCTGTGCTCGATGGGTTTCCTCCGGGTACTCTGGTTTCCTCCCACAGTCCAAAGACCTGCAGGTTAGGCTAATTGGGATTCCCAGATTGCCCGTAGTGTGTATGTGTGTGTTTGTTTTGTGCCCTGAGATGGATAGGCACCCTGTCCAGGGTGTACCCTACCTAGTGCCTCGGGATAGGCCTCAGGCTACCAGGAGAAGCGGTATTGAACATGAAATTATACCCATCTCGTATAATTATAAGTAAACAAACAGTCTGAGGCAATGATTCAGTAACATCTTGGTCTCCTCAGACGTTAAGTGTTTGACTATAACAACACAGCGAGTTGCTAGCTAGTGGAATGGAATTGGTAAATTTGGAAGAAAAATCTCATTTAAAAAAACAAGTCTCATGCATTTTCAGTCCTGGTGACACTGGCATGTTCTGTTCATTAAAAAAGTCAGTTAATGTCTTCAATGTAATATTTATTTCTGATGTTCAATTCTAATAATTCTAATTTGGCTTTAACAACACAATTCACTTTCCAACATTCGAGAAGGTTTTACTAAAATGTTCTTTTTCCTTAATATAGAGTCTTCAAAACTAGTAGATGGATAAACAGAAGGTAAATATTAATGAGCCATGACTGTAGTGCATTCATCCTGGATGATGATTAGCTGGCAGATAGAACCTTATGAAACCTTACGAATGATTATCTGCAGGTTTGGAGGGTTTTTTTTTTTGTTTTTTTGTTTTAAATAGATCACGTTAAAAACTTTAAATAATAATTATTAGTAATAATAACAATAAGCCAACACTACATGAAAACCTATGTCAGCCAGAACTTTATAATCTGTTTTTTCTTTAATCATGCACAAGGTCAGCACGTTTGTGATCTCACGACTTGGAGTTTGAGCCAAAGTGTGTGAAAGTTCCTACAGCAGAAGAATCCACTGGGGGCTCCACTGGCATCTTAGGATTTTTTTTCTTTTCTTTTTCTTCTTTTTTTCACCTTAACCACCTTAATAAATGTGTTTGTATGATATAAAAAACAGGAAAAAAAAAAACATGCGCACACTCACTCACTTATTTAATATTGAGCTGTTAAGGTTTAGTTACAAAGTTTAAGAAACACGGTTCCAAAATGACATGGAAAACTTTAGAACTTTTTTTTTTATTCTCATTATTTTGATGATTATTTTGTCCTCTCTTGATGATGATGAAGCTTGATATTACCTGTCACATGCTCATGGATCAAGTCTGAAATTATTGCTATAGAAGTAAAGAATCCCAACTTCTTACTTTAAATCTAATTGGAAAAATCACACACACTTGATTTTACACAAGAGAGTGTTTCAGTGTGACTGGTTAACATCATCATCCAGTTGGTTCTTAAATAGTTTAAAATGGTACAATGAGGAAATAGAGACAGCTGGACTTTTGACCCATACTGTAGCTACTTTGATCTCATAGTTTATAGCTAGACTTTGACCGAAATGGAAGAACTCAGATAGCACATCTTTGCAAATATGTGTTCCATTAATGAAAACTTTGACAAGTATATACAGTATGCGGTGCCTGCCCCGCCCCCAAAAACACATTGATACCTGGGTGGATAGCGCTGGACCACTGCAGAAGGAATGTAATCTGAACACAAAAACAATCCTTTATCAGGGATCCCTTAAACTATTCGTGAAGTTTCGTCATATGAGCTATGTAAAGCTGTGTTAGGACTAAACTCACTTGTTGATGAGACTCCAAAAAACAAACAAAAAAACTGAGTTTGTGTAAAGGTCAGACGTTAGAGCGATGGAAAAAGGTCATGTGACCTGATGAGATTGACCCTATTCCAGAGCGATGGGCGCGTCAGGGTAAGAAGGGAAAGTGCATGAAGTGGTGCACCCATCATGCATTGTGGCCACTGGTTATGATCTGGGGTTACTTCAAATGATTAGGTGTAGGATTGAGATAGATAAGGATTTTAAGTCCAAATAAAATGAATACGGCATATCTTTAAATAACAAGATAATCTAACAAATTACAATACACTGAAATAAGTCAGAATAATGAGATATTTTGACTTATTATATTGAAATAAGTGCAAAATTGAAAAAAAACGTATTGTAAAAATAATGATGTAATGACTAAAATATGTAACTGAAAGTAAGTTAAGTGGAAATAAGTTAATGTCAAAATGAGATATTAAATTGAATTGAAATGTTTGAATCAAAATGACAATTATAATGTCTAAAGTATTTATGCTTATTAAGCTTATTACGTAATGCTTTTTAAAAGAACAGTTTTTTTAATTGGTCGTACCTTGAAACAGGAAATTAAGACAATGAGATCCGCCCCCACCCCATATATTATGGTTCTCACATTTAACGAGCAAACTCTCCACCCTTTTCTCAACTATCAATTTTCTCGTGGAACATTTATACACAGAATACACTCGATACAGTACATAACTGGTACGGTCTCAGTGCAGTGACTTGAGGAACTTTTGAACAGTCTCAGGTGTTCTTTATTTACTACACAATGTTTACATTTGTCTTTTTTGTTGTTTGTTTTTATTATCATTACTATTATTATTTTATGTGTGTATATGTGTGGTACGCTGCTTAATAATTTGCACGCCCCTGTCATTTCCAGGCTCCTCACTGGTAGACACAAAGGTAACCTATGAAAGCTGTAGCTACGCACATCACCTGAGCCTTGGCTGTGTGTAAATATTTGATCGCCTGTAAGAAGTAGTGCAGTTTTTTTTTTCTTTTCTCTCTGCTTTTTCCTTCCGACGCCATCTGGATGCTGTAGCTACGTGCTGGAGATACTGAAGCAAAATTTGTGTCTGTCTTTGAACCCGTTTTGAGAAATGACGCAGCGTGGTTGTACAGGACTGTACCCTTTTTGTGAATGCACTTAAAAAGTGAAGGTCAGTTGGAGGTCACCTCCTGTTTGAACTTATGATGGAGGGTTTCTTAAAAAAAGAAATTGTGAAAATAAGTAATGAAAATGGGCCTGAGGCTATTTTTGTATACAAATAGCGAACGCGGTTGAAGTATTTGATACCAGTTGTGTATTATTTAAAGGGGATAAATAACTCCATAACTTGGTGTGCTCTTGCTTTTTAATGTCACCACCTGATTTTTCTTTTTCTTTTTCTTTTTTTAACCAGTATAACCAACCGGTCAAGTTACAATAATAAAAATTTGGGCAGAAAGTGATCAGTCAGCTAGTTTTTAGTTAATCAATATGAATGAATGGAACTACATGAAGTACATGTGTGTGTGTATATATATGCGTGTGTGTGTGTATATATACACACTTTGATTATGGCACTGTCATTGTGATGGTGTTCCAAAGCACATATGTACAGTTTGTACATGTCTTGGTTAAATGGTGGGATCTATTAGGTTGTGTATAAAGGGGCTTCATCGTTGCCAGTTTCTACCACTGATGTATTAATAAAACTTGCGCCAGCCACTAGTTTCATTTGAATCTGTAGGATTTGTTTGATGGGGTGATTATTTATTTTTTACACTTTTTTTTTTTTTTTTGTTCTGAATGTCGTCTCCCTGGTGAAGCATTTGTCACATGTATTTAGTTTGTTGATCAATAAAACCTTGCTATTCATTGTGTCTGAGTAGCTTGTCCTTGTGTACTGTCTGGTTTTAACTCTTTTAATCAGCAGGGGGCAGCAGAGTGCTATTCACGGCAGTCTTTCATACACCTTCAGGATCAGCTTTCTTTACAAAAAGAAATTCTGCACTTTGCATTTTCGAAATATTCCTACACCATGGCTCTGGATAATTCTTGAATGTATAATTAAGAATAAGGTGTTGATTAAAGTGTGGCTTAGAGGTTAGCACTGTCCCCTTGCACCTCCAGGGTCTGGGTTCGATTCCCACCTCGGGTCTGTGAGCATGCATGTTCTACCCATTCTTGCTGGGTTTCCTGCAGGTGCTCTGGTTTTGTCCAAAGACAGATGCAGATTAGGCTAATTGGCATTCCCAAATCGCCCGTAATGTGTGAATGAGTGTGTGTGTGTGTGTGTGTGAGTGCCCTGTGATGGATTGGCACCCCTTCTGTGTTTGTTTTAACAAGTTAACACTGGCTCCAGCTGAACTTCTCAAATAATGTGTTTTTTTATTTTTTTTTTCCATATCTCAAACTCCCTCTGTTTCACCCCTCAATCAAATGTGTGGTTTAAGTGTTTATGTAAATGAGTTACTGCTGAGAGCAGCAGAGTTGAGCAACAAGCGACTCGATCTCCTTATATGAGGTCACATTAGGTTCGAAATGTATTTGGACTGTTTGAAGCCTGGTCAATACAAAAATTTAAAATGGGGTGGAAAAAAGCTTGAATATTTTTTATTTTTTTTTGGAGACCTGGTTATTTTATAATGTCTAAAGAAATGACTAAAAAGAGAGTTTTGTATAATAGCTTCCAGTTTATGAAGGATGTGTCGGCTTTTCTATGAAAGCACATTCAAATAGCAGTAACGTTTTGGAATGTATTAATAAAGCAAACAATGTCGTTTTTAATTTTAACAACTTAATTAATTTTAGTTCTTATAAAATTCTTATTTGTTGCATCAGCTGGAAATGATCTCTATATATCTTGAAGTTGATACAACAGAAACTATCCAAGACTCCCCAGTGGATAATAACTTACTCTTACAAGGCACGAACATACAGAAATCCTCACTACATCCGCCAAAACTGTCCTACAACGCTGAAGTCAATGCAATTTGATCATTTCTGTTTACACACCGCAGCATGGTGGCTTAGTACGTAGCACTATGGTGTCGCACCTCCAGGGTCGAAGGTTCGATTCCCTCCTCCTGTCTGAGTGGGTCGAGTCTCCGTTGTCTCCTTGGTGGATTTTCTCCCACAGTGCTACAGTAAATCATGCAGGTTAGGCTAATTGGCATTCCCAAAGTGTCTGTAGAGCGATTGGGTGTGTGCGCCCTACACTGGATTGGCACCCTTGTCCAGGATGTACGCTGCCTTGTGCCCTGAGTTCACCGGGATAGACTCCAGGCCTCCCGTGACCCTGTGCAGGATAAGCAGTATAGACAATAAGTGAGTGTGTGTGTGTGTGTGTTTACACGCTTTCCTACTAATGAACAACCGGAGATTCCCAAACCATGACCCGGGAGCATGTTTGTTTAAACAGGAGCATTACACCGCTTCCCAAAAGTAATGACCCTGATTAAAAGATGACTTCTCTGTGAATTGTGCATATTTTTCTTGTGTTGCAACTTCATCTGGGTTAAGTTAGCTTTGTTGACCGAGGCCATGTCAATTATAAGGAGAAGAAAAAAAAGAAAGAAGAAAAATCTGTCTCATTCTAACACAACACTCCCTTATTTGGCTCATTTTTCCCGTAAAGTCATACAGGTGTGGCAGAAAACAAGCCGTGACTGGAAGGGCATGACCATACCAGCGTTTGATGAGAACGAGTCAAGATGAGAAATCGTGTTTTATTTTTAAAACAACGTGTGGCTTTTTATAGCAACACAAAGTGGAAACAGATTCCCGAAAAAGACAGAATCACCCTGTAGGATAAATGTGCAAGTAAACAGAAATAGGCAGAGCAAGAATTTTCAAATAAGCGTTTACATTCCTCGGAGAAGAAACTAAACCCACTTATTTTTATTTAATATTCTCATAGACAAAAGAAATGTCACACTATTAAAAAAATAAATAAATAAATGATGCAAAAATGCGGAACGTAAACCAGAAATCGAATTTATAAATTAGTTTGCTTTGGTACAGAAACAACGCAGGTAAAAGTCCTGTCTTGCTCAGTAGAGCGTTCGTTTATCCTAGGTAACACAATTCGCATCTTCTTCAGAGGTGCCGTGCACGTGCATGAAATGTCCCATGTGATTACGTCCAAAGTGTCAAACATTCCGAGTGCATTTTGTCTTCACACCATCACGTCCCATTTAGACAAACGCTTGCAGAAAGAGGGCCAGACAGTTCGGAGCTGCCGGGAATACCATTTCCAAGCTATGGAACAGATTCCAAACAACTGGTTCCACTTCTGATCGCCCTAGGCCTGGGAGACGCCAAGACAGACTAATTCGACGGCATTTTGGAAATCGTGCAGAAAATGCTGCCGCTGCTGCTGCTGCAGATAATGCAGGGTTACGCACCATAAGTCGTGAGACTGTTCAATGGCATTGGGTTGCAGATGGACTCGCAGGACATGCAAGGAGGCCGTGTCATGGGTCAGTGCTGACTCGACGTCATCTGGATTTTGTGGTTCTGACGGACGCAGATTTACTAATGACCTTTTTTATTTATTTGACAGAAATGCATTGCGGCAAAGTTCCTTTGTTCATGAGGGTGAACCAAAAGTCTGCATCCTTACATTGTTTTTCTAAAATATGAGATGAAGTATTTTTCTTTTTACTTCAGACCCAAGATGATTTTGAAAACTAACAAGATGGGAAAGATGAAACTGAACCACTCGACTTTTTTTTTTTTTTTTTTTAACCCCATCTGAAGTCTGTAGTCTATAAAAGAACACTTATTACACTAGGGAGAAAATCATCTCATCATGTAACACTTAATGGTCATATATTCAGCATGTATATCTGAGGTTTTAAAGACAGCAAATTTAAGCGTTTGCTGTCATTGATGCTTTTTAAACTTTTTAAAAATTTTGTCTACGTATTCAGACATTCCACCATATATTTGTTTTGTCACACATACATTACAATTCAATGAAATACTTTAGTACATTAGTTCAGTATAACAAACAATAATAATAATATATATAACATACATATATAGAATATAACATACTATAATATATACATACATAGTATAAGATAAGATAAAATAAGATATACCTTTATTCATCCCACAATGGGGAAATTTCTAATATATTGTAGTATAATATATAGTACAGTATACTGTACATATAGTAAACTTTAGTATAACTGCTTATTAATATGACCTCAAATCAGCATCATGATTAACTGAACATTTTACCTCAATTTTGATTAATGATGATTATTTTGTTTTTGCTTTGTTTTCTTTGTCCTCATACTTCACTGACGAGGTTCGTACTATAAATATGCTCAACTGTTACATTTTCTTTCCTAATGAAAGAGTTCTGGTCCGTGTTGCAGACTGGAAGGGGTGGACTCATGTGACTACCCACACATTAATATGTTTTTAAGGTGACAGAACATGAACACACACAGTGGAGAAAGTATTACTCACTGACTCTCTCACTCATCGTCTATACCGCTTTATCCTGTACACAGGGTCGTGGGGAGCCTGGAGTCTATCCCAGCAGACTTAGGGCACAAGGCGGAGTACACCTTGGGGCACACACACTCATTCACACACTACGGGCAATTTGGGAATGCCAAGTAGCATAGCATAATCTGCATGTTTTTGGACTGTGGGAGGAAACCGGAGTACCCGGAGGAAACCCACCAAGCACGGCGAGAACATGCAAACTCCATCCACACAGACCCCAAGGCAGGAATCGAACCCAGACCCTGGAGGTGCAGGGCAACAATGCTAACCACTAAGCCACCATGCCACCAGGAAAGTAGAAACAGAATAAAAAAAGGATTAAAGAATTTTTTAAATATTAATAATAATTGACATGGGACAAGATTATGTCGATTAGAGAATGTTTGTTTCGGTTAAATCTTGATTAATTTCCAAACACTGTGGTGCTTTATACAACTCAATAAAGCAAGAAGGGTACATATAATAAAGACTCTTTAAACATTATTAAAAAGAGGTAGTTTTTTTAGTAAAAATGTAGAAATAAAATTATAAAAAAAAAAAAACGTTAATCCCATCAAAAGGGAATGTCTCACTATAATTTAAGCTGTCCGACTGTTTTACCCACTTCACTTCCCACAGACCTTCCTCCTCCTCCTCCTCCTCCTCCTCACATCTGAACTGACCAGGAGATCATATCAAACAAATCGGACTAAAAACAGAACGTCAATAAACATCCCACAGGTGACACGTTGACCTCAAATGACCCCACGAAACAGGAAGGAGATGGCCGCGCCGAAGGCGAGACCTAGAGACAAGAAAAAAGCCATGATGGCTCCAGCCGTCTCTGCTTCGTGTCCATCCACTAGCCTGGAGACAGAGAAAAGAAAGATGACATGAATAGAACATTTCAGCTTTCTCTTACTGCATGCATGTCATATTTCACTGTATATACAGTCCGTATTGTACTGCTTTGTTGGACATCTAATTCCAAAACCATTGGCATTTATACCAAATTGGTCCTCCTTTGCTACTATAAAAACCACTAGGCTTTAGGTACAATCGTTTAAGTTGTTTATTGTGGTTGAGGTCCAGGCTCTATGCAGGACACTGGGGTTCTTCTACTCCAGCATTATTGTCCTGCTAGGACAGGTTTGTCTCTCTTAGTGATAAAAATTTCAATGCTTAAGCTTACAACGACATTCTAGACAAGTGTCTGCTTCACCTGTTCACCCGTTTAAAAAAATATATATAATATTATTATTATTTATGCAAATATCTAATCAGCCAATCACATGGCTCAATGCAACTCAATGCACTTAGGCATGTAGACATGGTCAAGCCTATCTTCAGAAGTTCAAACCGAGCATCAGAATGGGGAAGAAATGTGATTTCAGTTACTTTAGTGAACGTGGCATGGTTGTTGGTGCCAGACGGGCTGGTCTGAGTATTTCTGAAACTGCTGATCTACTGGGATTTTCGTGCACAACCATCTCTAGGGTTTTCCTTTGTTTTGTTGTGTTTTTTTTTTTTTTTTTTTTAATGGTCTCGTCCCAGCCCTAAGTGCTTGTGTATGGTTTTTAGTTTGGGCTTTTGTCCAAGCTGCTGCAGAACTGCAATTTCCCTCGGGATGAACAAAGATTTATCTCATCTTATCTTATCTTATCTTATCTTACAGAAAACAATCTGAAAGAGAGAAAATATCCACTAAGCAGCAGATCTCTGGGCCAAAGAGATTGGCCGTGTTGAGAACGGCCAGATTGTTTTGAGGTGACAGAGAGCTTGCAGCATCACAAATAACATCTCTTTGCACCCGAGGTATGCAGAAGAACATCTCTGAATGCACAACACATCAACCTTGAAGCAGGTGGCCTACAGCAGCAAAGGACCACACCGGATGCTGCTCCTGTCAGCTAAGAACAGGAAACTGAGGCTACAATCTGTATGCACTCACCAAAAGTGGACAGGAGGAAAAACGTTGGAAAAACATTGCCCGGTCTAATGAGTCTCAATTTTTGCTGTAAAGTTCAGATGGTAAGGTCAGAATTTGGTGTAAATAACATGAAAGCATAGATCCATCCTGCCTTGTTTCAACAGTTCAGGCTGGTTGTGGTGAAGGTTGTGTAATTCAAGTAATATTTACATTTCAGCATTTGGCAGAAGCCCTTATCCAGAGTGACTTACATTTTTATCTCATTTTACATCTGAGCAGTTGAGGGTTAAGGGCCTTGCTTAAGGACCCAACAGTGGTGACTTGGTGGTGGTTGAGTTTGAACCTGGGACCATCTAGACCATAGTGCAATGCCTTAACCACTGAGCTACCCCTGCCAGAAACCAAGGTAAATGTTTCAGGGGATATTTTCTTGGCATACTTAAGGCCCCTTGGTATGAACTGGGCATGGTTTAAATGCCACAGGCAACCTGAGTACTGTTGCTAATCATGTCCATTTCTTTATAACCACAAGAAACCTTGATACGTCACAAAGCTAAAATAATCTTAAACTGGTAGACTCACTTGGGGCAAAAACACATGCAAAGGGTGACCAGGTAGCCGTTGGAGAAACCGAAAAGGATAATGAAGACAGTGAACCAGGCGTCGTGAGAGAAGTAGACAGGCATGATGAAGCGTGGCTGTACGTTACACAGCATGAAGAGAGGCACAAAGATCAGACGTGCCAACAGAAGCACTGGAAAAAGTTTGCTGTCCTTCCCTGGCTGAAAGAAAAGTGAACAGAAAAGTGTTCATAATATCATTAATATGATTCAAAAGCACAAACACTGTCCTTGTCTAATGTTCTACAAGAATGAAAACACCTTTTATGTTCTTGAACCTGCCAAAATGTTTCAAAATTTAAATGTTTGTGTGAAATTTTGTTTGTTTTTTTGCATTTCTATCATGCATGTAACATAATCTGCCCAAAAATGGGCTTTAGAGAAAAGATAAGTAGTTTCTCCGGTTGTTTTAACTTGGTTCATTGTCTATAATCACTATTTGGAATGGTTCTTGTCTGTTACACTAAAGGGTGCCAATATTTTTGGGTGTATCTACATGAAAATAAGAAGAATAACTGCCAATTTTCCCACCTAAATACGTTCTGTGTACATGTGTATAGCTTACCCACAAACACACAGCAGTCAGGCTCCGTCCCAACCAGTCACACAGGTTGAAGAGCAGAAAACCGGAGACGGGAATGTAATATTTCTCTGATATGAGAAACAAAAACATCCAGTTTTTAATGTTAAGGTTTTGCATTGTGATATACCGTAATTAAATAATGCTATATTACATAAACATCCTATTAACCATGACAGCTTCTTCTTTTTTTGATCCGTAGCTCGTAGCTGAAAGAAAGATTTGGCCCCACTACCAGTACACGGTTGTTACTGTTACAGGATTTCAGACTTCTTGTGACATCTTTTTATGCTTTAAAATCCATAGTGATGGTGCTGGCCTGGATGAGATAAAGAAGGGTTGCTGGCTCTTCAGGTCCTTTGGCACTTGCTTGGTCCACGTTTTTTTTGTTGCAGTTCCTTGGATTCTCCACTGCACGGGAGTCTGCGTGGTTAAACGATCTGGCCCCTTTCTGCACATGTGACCTGGGCTCGTGTGAGCCTCCGCAGCTGGATTTGCTCTTCTACTGCGGGTTGCTGCACTCAGGATCTGGCACAGGCATTATGTTTGAAATACCTCGAATTTGTTCAAGTCCATTTGGTGCAGGGCCCATGTTTCCTGATCCACAGAGAAGAATCAGCAGAATAGGCATAGGAAAGAGACGCAAAGGTGGAGTAAGTAAGCACAATTCCAAGAGCCCTTGAGTGGCAGAGGGCCCTTAAAAATGCAATGCCCATTTAGAAGAGTTGGCTTTGTCTGGGCCCAGTATACTATGTTTGCAAGGGGCCCAGAATCTCGTGCAGCACCTCTGGTTCGATCTCTTCCACAGGTACCACTTGAGTGAGGCAAATACTTTGTGGTGTCAGGAATAACCCCTAGAGGGCGCCTTGCACCCAGAGACCTTGTGTTCACTTTGAACTTCATTTCCCAGAGTGCACCTCGGTCACATGCTACATACTGTCACCTGAGCCTGGTTTGCTAATTAGTTCGTTTACAAATACCGTAGTCATGTCTTGAACTCAGTGGTTGTCTTGCATCTGTTTTGTTGTTGCAATTTCTAGCTACCATTTTGAGACTATTCAGGTGAAAGCTTCCTGTTTTGTTTGCACGTGTTAACTTTTGTCATTAAAGTCTTAACTTTTGCACTTGCCTGCATCCTTGCACCCATGACAAGTGGCCTGTCCAAATCTTCCTTAGATTTCCTAAGCAAATGCCACTTTCTTCTCCTGGACCTGTAAGGTCCCAAGGAGTTTGGGTTCCTGCTTTTATTGCTTTTTGAATCTGTCTGTTGCTAGTACCTTGGTTTTGTACAGGACAGGTTGCTCTCAACAAATATCCCTAAAATCAGGAAGTTTCCTTGTCGCACTGCACTTCAAATCTGCCCACAAATGCTTTTACAAATTGCATGACCAGTATGGTGAATAGCAAGTTGGTCTTGTTCTTCTGATGAATTCCAGTCTAGTACACTTGGGGTTCTCACATAACTGGTCAAACAATCCCCTGATGCCAAGAAGAGCTGGATGATTTTGTAGGGCACATCTCCTTCTGGGGCACATGTTTGTTCTTCAGCATTTTCCATAGTGCAGGCTGGTAAGACACATCAGGCAATGAATAATCCCCCACCCCTGGAGAGGTTTCCTTCCTTTTAGTCACAGTGACAGCTTGATGCCTAATTGTTGTGGATCAAAGATCTTTCTCAAGGGCGCATGAGTAGCAGCTCAGCGATTCCGGTGCTCAAACTGGGTATCTTCTGACCTGCAGTCCAGAACTTTAACCACCAAGCTACCCTTGCCCCAATGCAAGCCAGTGAGTGCAGTCACATGTGGATTTGACCAAGACACCTACATTTTCCAAAGTTCCAATCTTAACTCCACTCTATTGATAGGTTAGGTTTAAGTTTCTCTTGCCACCCCTTTCAGTTAGCAGTGTTGCCTCACACCGCCAGGGCTAGAGGTTTGAATCTCGCCTCCGCTCTGCGTGCATGGAGTTTCCATGTTCTCTTTGCAGGTTATTTTTCAGACATTTCACACATTCAGACATTACACACACACACACACACACACTTCAGCTTACCCCAAAGTCCTCCGTCAGCAATGGTAGATTTGACGTCTACAATGA
>JAOVVA010000004.1:2863262-2874194 GCA_028565275.1 Leiocassis micropogon | reverse complement strand
AGTTAGTTGGTGTGAGAGAAGAGGAAGCAGAGGATAGGGTTAGATGGAGGCAGATGATTCGCTGTGGCGACCCCTGACCGGGAACAGGCGAAAAACAAAGAAGAAGATCCGGTGTCTGATTTGATTTTCGTTCCTCTGTTGGTTTATTCAATATTTCTCCATTTGTGCCTCTGCTACTGCCTTAGTTTGCTCTCTTTTACTTGTTTAATGGTCTTATGCCACCAAGTGGCAGAGGCATTTTGATTTCAGGTGTCCGTGCATCTGAGATTCTCATTAACAGAAAAAATATCAAGAATGAGTGGTTACATGTTTGTAGGATTTATATGGATTTATTATTATTATTATTATGACCAGCAGAAGAACTAATTAGATTTTTAAAAACTGATTCAATTAGGTTCAAGGTTGCAGCAAGGTCAAATGTCTGAAACGTTTTTATTTTTCTTCTGCAGCCTCCATCCTGTTTGCCGTGCAGAGATGTTACTAACATTCATGTTCATAAACTCAAGGCACATTATTAGTATATTGTATATACAGTACAACAGTAGCTACTGTATGATGATAACTGATGATGTGC
The DNA here is from genome assembly GCA_028565275.1 of Leiocassis micropogon. Lineage (NCBI taxonomy): Eukaryota > Metazoa > Chordata > Actinopteri > Siluriformes > Bagridae > Leiocassis > Leiocassis micropogon. Next base: position 2,873,620 of record JAOVVA010000004.1, on the reverse strand, counting down.
TGATATTGTTCTTCTGTTTAGACCTATGAACTCTGTAAGCCCTTTAGCATCGTAGCTGGCCTCTTGGAAACTCCTCTGACAAAATCCTCTGCTCAGTTCTCTTAAGAGCAACAGACTGTGATAGGTAGTGTCTGGGTTGTACCGCATTTTTATTTCTTTATTTTTTTTACCTTGCTATAATGGAGTTTGCAGTACCGTTGAAAGTTGTGTCAATGTTTTCATAACCTTCTCCAGCATTCAGCTTAGTCTCATAGCTTGGACTGATCTGATTTAGCTGTACAATCCACAAATATATAGTGTGCATGTAAGCAGTCAATTGGATGCAGGTGCATTTAAAATGAACGCTGATGTACGCCAAACATATTTAGTGTAAGTGACAAGAGAATGAAATGCTAATCTGTTTTTGGACCGGTAATGAGAAGGGTGATGAAGAAGAGTTTTTTTTTGCGCTTTGTCAGGGTATGTCAGGTAAAACAAAAGTTATTATTACTTTTATAAGTTATAAATTTTATCACTAGCGAAATATGGGAATGGCATTGCAAAAATGTAGAACTCTGAAAATGAGCATATTATTATTATTATTATTGTTATTATTATTATTTATTTATTTATTTATTTTGGTCTTAGAAACAAGCAAAAAACATATGTGCCATTTCTTTGCCTATCGGACCCATTTAAAAAAAATTTGACTCAGTTATGTTTTTATAGTTGGTTAAAATAAAATAAAATTTCAGTTTACCATATTGTGTGGGTTGTACTAATAAATGAATATCTTGAGCCATATATATGTTTAAAAAAATGCAAAAACAAATTGCTAAATTGCTCTGAGCTTTAAGGGCTACTAATGATTTTAAAATGATTCTGAAGACATTAAATGCGTTATAAACTTTTCTTACTATATATTTTTATTTCCTATAGAGAGTTACTTTAAAAAAAAATCATCCTATTTTTATATATTTACCTTTGATGTTACAATAATGCAAAAATAGAAATAATCACTTCATGATCAGAACTTTCTGGAGACATTGTACCTCTATAATGTAAGACTGGGAGACATTAGGTATTAGACATATTTTTGTTGAGACCAGATGGGCTGATTACATTTTGGCATTGATCCAAACATGGTCATGGGATATTTTAAGGGTATTTCAGGCATACAAATGAGCAACAAGAAAGACTAGACTTGTTGGCGGCAGACGCATCCCTGTTGTTTTTTCTTCTTTTGGAATTGTTAATCATCTACATTACTTCCTTATGGAGTAGGTAACCCGAGTGTAAACGTTAGCATTCCTGAAAACAGAATACCAGCTCATGACACAGACTTACCCTTTCCCACCCTGATGGACACACCCAACCTAAATCTGTGAGTGTAAATAATAAACCAATGTTGACTCTCTGTTCCATCTTTACCAAAGAAGGATCGACATGTAGGGAAGAAAAAAAAAAAAACCTGATGAGTCACGTGTAAAATGTACACAAACCACACAGTATATTTGATACTTTTGATTTAATAACCTTTACATACTTTTTTTGGTTTCATGATATGTTTATTTTTATTTTTTGCAAGTCGGAACTGCTAAGATAATATATTATCAAGGGAAAATATTATCAATATGTGGGAAAAGTATTAATAAAATATTTCTTGTTCTGTTAGCACTGTCACCTTGCACCTCCAGGGTCCAGGTTCGATTCCCAACCAGGTTCAATTCCCACCTATGTGTGCATGGAGTTTGGTGGGTTTCCTACGGGAACTTCAGTTTCCTCCCACAGTCCAAAGAAATGCAGATTAGGCTAATCGGCATTCATAAATTCCCCGTAGAGTGTGAATAAGTGTGTATAGGTGTGTGTGCCCTGCGATGGATTGGCACCCCGTCCAGGGTGTAAGTCTCCTGGGATAGGCTCGAGTCGAGGCCCCCTGAGACCATGAATACAGGATAAAGCGATATGGGCAATGAGTGAGTGTTGTCCCATTTTTCAACTGTGTATTTTTTTTCTGACCAAATAAATTTATTTTTACTTGTTAGTTTTTGATACAAGTAGCGGAATTTGTGATGATATTTCTTGTGTGTAAAGCTGATTGACATTTACAGAAGTCTTTAAGTACAATACAGTGATGAGAACATTCGGCAAGTGGAACTCATGATCCTTGAAAATAGATGGACAACTCATTGCCGACTTGCAGACAAGAAGTGAGAACTGGACACACAATTAGTCATCAACACCACTTGCACATTACAGGAACTTGGCTGGGAGTTATCTCCACATGTTTGGGCCATTAAAGGAGTTCCTAGGAAGGCAGTGTTTCAGATGTGAAGCAGGCAGTACTGAGAACACCTTCTCCCTTAATGGTATCCAAGCACTAGTGGGATACAGTACGTGCATTAGTGTCGCAGAGGATTATATAATGAAATAAAGTTCGTTTTTATTCTCATGACTTGTGTTTTGTTATTCTGCACAATCAAAAGTCTCGTTTTGACTTGAATGCTGCTTGTATAATCTTGTGTTTATAACATTTTCAAGTGTTTTATATCTTATACATAGGCCACATGGCTTCATTTTTCACATGTTTCCTGACATTAATATCTATTTTTTTTGCATGCAATCACAATATACACGTGTCCATGCGCATTGTACACATTTTTTAACATGCATAATACAAAATCATCCAATATCCCGTATGTCTCAGAAGCTTTATTTGTTAACACATTTCGCTGACAAACTACAAAACAACAGCCTTCTTTTTCTTTACATATTTTTTATTCTTTCATTTTGATACATTACAATTTTAGACATACAATTTCAGCAATCTCAAAAATAAAGTTAAATATAGCTCTTTGATGAACAGACACAACAGTAATGATCTTTGCCACACAACATGTCAATACAAGGTGTTTTGTTTGCTTTACAGTAACCAGATTATAGGTCCAATATTTAAAAGTGCCAGATTAAATATCGTCATCGTCATCTAGATGTTCTGGGGGGAGAAGAAGAAAGAAAGCAGCAACAGAGATTGCATTTCAGTTTAATGTCGACTTGTTGCAGAAATTATGCTAAAATGTAATGAACCACAAGAACAAGAACATGTCTGATGTTTGAGTGCTGGAATATAATTAAAGCTCTTCCTTTAGATTTACAGATGATGAATAGTGGAAAGGTTCCTTTACAGTAACACAGAAACAGAGTGATGAAAATGAAGCGAAAGCAGTGTTAATTAAGCAAATACCAGTGTTAGTGGATTAGTGGTGAGTCAGACCTTCTTGCACGCAGTTTTACTGTAAGTTTAGAGCGGAAGCTGCTGGAGGAGATGATCGACCTCGTCCTCATAGCTTTGAGGTAAGGAAGAGTCGGTGCTTTTGGACTGGTTAGACAGTGCTAATGCATCTTCTGGGCTACAAGGAAATATCAGGACAGTGTATAGCTTCTCATAGGCAGAACACTGGAGAATCAGAGAATCAATAATCTATCAGCGAGGATGATTTTCCTGATATAACACATCCAACTAATAATGCAAGAGCGTGCATGCTTGCAAAATGGTGTTTTTTTTTTTCCTTTTCAGCGGTTTCAGATTAGTACTCAGTTATTCTGCTGTACTGTAGCTGCTATTAATTTATTCAAATAGAGTAAAACTAATCAGAAATACATATTGTATATGGTAACATATTGTGTACCTTTTGCATGGATAATTTATATTTAAATGTGATTTAAGGTATACATGGTTGGACTTTAAAAGGCTTAATTTAATTAATCATGCATAAACCAGCACCTTTTCAAGGTAGTCTAAATGGTGCCACCCAGCAGATCAATCACAGGGGCCTTTGGGAGGTTAGTCCCACCCACCAACCGAACTGCTGATCCCCCATCTCTAATGAATACTTTGAATGATAAATGAATTGTACTGTCTTGTATTGTATTGTATAGTGTTATCCTTAAAAATGTTAAACTAAAAATAAGGAAATAAATAAAATCAGCTTCTTGATTCCAACCATGTCTTCTACCCATGCATCAAAGTACCTTTATTTCTGAGTGTGGTTAATATAAATATTTGTATACACAGACATGTAAACATCATATGCACTACTTAGCCATTATGCAATCTTATGACCACCTGTCTTACCTTCTCTTTCCTGCTAAGACTGAGTTCAGGTACTTCTTGGCCGCCATCTGCTTGCGATATCGGCTGTAGTTGTCTGTAAACACGGCATCCGAGTGACGTTTCATGCGTAGGTCGTCTGCGCTCAACTCATCGCTGCGAATTAAACCATGATGTCCTTTTCATTGCAAAGATATCCATAGCCTTAATTCTTAACCAAACATCTACTTGTAAACGTTATTTAATATTGAACTATATACTGATGTGGGATTTTAATTAAATATTGCGTTACAGTTCCATCATCCCAAATGGACAGATATCTGTATTTGTACTGTTAATTCAATATCCTACTGAGTAATTCTGTTTGGACAGATATTTGTACTCCTAATTAAATATTCCACTATGTGAGACACACTAGACAGCCATTTCCCAGCTTTATTACATTGGGGTGGCATCATGGTCATGGGTAGTGCATGGCTGAGTTTTCAGGGCAAATCTGAAATGAAACGAAAAGAAAATATTTACCTGACACGCTTGGCAAGTAAGGATTCAAGGTATTCTTTAGCTGAAAGTTGTCCAAGGAGTTTACTGTATCCACTGGTAAAAAGGCCATCAGCATGTCGTGGTGGTCTGTGTTAAAATAAATAAAATTATTTTTATATTTTAATATAAAATTTAAATGTGTGTTTCTATTTAAAATCATCCTAAAATTCATAGATGCATTTCTTGCTATACTTTCTGCTACACATTTTTTTAAATCATCAGTTCCTCTTACAAAGGTTGACTGATTTTATTTATTTATTTATATATATATTTTTTTACCTTTCCACTGTGTTTGCAATTTCATACAGAAGCTTATACACTTCCAGATCCTGAGAGGGCTCGTTCACCCATGTGCCATCACCGTCATTGTTCAGACTCCCTGACCTACAGAGCATCAATGTTTGTTTACTATATAATTTACAGTAAAAGAAAAAAATAAATAACAAGCTACTTGAAGGCATTTCTAAAAATGAATTCGGAGGGGATTCGCTCTTCTCACCTGATGGCAGAGTATGTGCTGATGGCTGGGAGCGCTGAAAGTGTCCTGCAGCACAGCACGCTACACACAGCCACAAAGAACAACTGTGATGTGCTCACTGATCTCCTGGCTTTCTTCATATCTAACATAAAAAGAGGTCATGAGCATGGGTAATGTAGACACTAAAGAAAATTTAAGTGCCAAACTGTACTGTTACTTATTGCCAGGCTGGAATTATTAAGGGGACATCATTCATACACTTAGTATGTATCTTTACATCTTTGAAAATAAGTTAAGACAATAAGTCATGTTACTGGCCGTTATGGATCACTGATATAGCTTTAAAGTTTTACTCACAATTCAAAGTTTTACAAAATTAATTTTATTAATTAAAAAAAATATTATTAAAACATGCACTAAACGGTATAAACGATGTCTGTTTGATTATAAAACTGTTTGATTCTTTCCTTTTATGAATGTTTGCTGGACATGTGCTTAATATCTATTCATTGCTATGTGCTAAATAACTAATAATTACTATTTTTACTTTTTAATTGTATATCTGTAGGATTTCAAAATATTTAATCTTAAACTGAATTGCTAAAATGTCTGGATGTTTCTTCATAACCTAAAAGACCATCATTTCCATATCAGTCAGAAACCAAAATTCCAGAAAGTTTTGATTTATTCATTTTTAAACTGAATTTCTGGAATATCTGCAATGTTTAATTCTGTACTGATTTTTTCTTTTATAATGTTTCATAGTTTATCCCAAATCCAAGCTTTTACAATTTTGCATATATTCAGTTCTCTCCTAAATAAATTTATCAACATTTAATCATAAGCTGAATGTGTCAAATTTATTTATTTATTAAACTGAAGCTTTAGAAAGTTTTAGTTGTAAACCGAATTTCTAGAATTTCCAAACATTTCATCCTAAACAGAATATTTAAATTTTCAATCTTAAACCTAGCTTCTGAAATTGCAGATATTTCAACCTCAACTGAAATTCTTGCATTTCTAGCAGACTAATCCTAAACTGCATTCTTAGAATGCTGGATAGTTAACCATAACCAGAATTTCTAGAATATTTGGATATTTCAATGTACACCAAATGTTAAAACATTCCAGGTGTTTAAATTTTAAACAGAATTGCTTGAAGTTCTAAATAAGAATTTGAATATATACAATTTCTACATACTTAATCTTGAAGCAAATTTCTAAACTATCTACAGGGCGCATAAATTGCTTCCCTGATTATGTACGATCGCATCTTAAAAAAGTAAGACTATAAAAATATATAGATAGAAACCTCAGAGCAGATGTTTGTGTTCATGAATAACAGGGGAAAAAACTTTGTTATAAAATAACTTACAATAATCAATAATATGTTTGTATCTGGTATAAGTTTTGTGTTTGTCATCCTGGAAAGACTTTATGCTCATCCTGTAGAACGTTTTGAAAACCTAATGTAAAACTAAATTTCTAGATTTTTTTTTTACGGTGTGTATATAAAGATCTTGTTTTATTAAAACTATTTTCATGCATGTATAAATATTTTAGCTACTCACTGTCGTAGGTGTGTGAACCTGAAAAGACGCTGTCCGAGGTGCTGGAAGCAAAACCGAGCGACGAAAAAAAAATAAAAAAACTTCTGATGCTTTTCCTCCCGGAAAGTTTTTCCTTCTCCTCTTGTCGTGCTGCTTTGATGCACACGGGCTCCTCTGGATCTGCTTTCCTCCTCCTCTGCCTGCTGCATTTTATAGAGCCGGTCGTTTCGTTTTCTTCTGACTCTCTCCTGCGTCATGAAGGTCCCGGTAGACTCGAGCAGAGAAATGACGGGGAGGGAATTAATGGCCGGTGGTCTGGAGCTCGAGAGCACGTGCTCAAATCGCATTTGTTTAACTGATGCGAGGCTGACTCACTTTTACTAGTAACCGTTTGTGTGCAAAGTGGAGAAGCAGACATCAGTTTATGAAGTAGTTATGAAGCAAAACACGTAAACTCGCACAGAAAAATTATATATTCAACTAACTGAATTTGATATTCCTATGCACATAATTTAGAAACTCTTAATTTTTTTTATAGATAGATAGATAGATAGATAGATAGATAGATAGATAGATAGATAGATAGATAGATAGATAGATAGATAGATAGATCATTTATCTTCTGTAACTTTTTTTGTTGTTTTTTTTTCTGGTCAGAGTTGCAAGATGCATTTCAGGAAAACTGGGTGAAATACACCCTGGAATGGTCACCAATACATCCATCCATCCATCCATCCATCCATCCATCCATCCAGGAACCTCTGCAGTCCAACCAGGGATTGTGCCGGCCAGTGGTGACCACTGTATTTATTCCCATTTCTGCAATCGTGGTAGTATCTCTGGTCAACATTCACACACGCTCATTAGAATCAGAATCAGGTTTTATTTTTATGGCGAAGTGTGTTGACACACACAAGGAATTTGGTTTCGGCCGTTTGTAGTTCTCAGAGTACAGACTAACATAAAAAAACACTGTACAAAAAACACTATACGCAGTAATTACACAACATTTAGTAACTTTATAGATTAAATAAGGCACGGGGGTCCTGAGTATGTGCAGTAGAGTGTACATAAAGGGATTGAAAGGTAGCCCTGTGTGCATCATATGTACTCATTTACACACTACGGTAAATTTGGGAATGCCAATTAGCCTAATCTGCACATCTTTGGGCTGTTGGAATTAATGGAGGAAACCCGGAGGAAATCAAGGCAGGAATCAAACCCGGTGCTAACCACTACACCGCCATGCCATCACAGAGTGCCATTTACGAAAGTTGAAACATTTATTTAAAACTTGGGGGGATTTAGGGGGGATGAAGCACAGACACTTCACCTACCTGCATGTTTTTGGGAAAATTAGAAAACTGTCAGACACTGATGGAGAGAACATTCAAAAAGTAACAGAGACAGAAACCTAAGCTAGGGATGAAACAGCAAAACCTGGAACCATGTTAGGCGACATCACTATCCACTGGAACATCATGTCACCTTAAAGGTGTCTCTGGATTAATAAACAATTTAAGATGTTATAAATGCACAAGAACTGATTTTAAAAAGCTGAGAATCCTTTCTAGTTTATGGAAGACTTTTGGCGAACATGGAGCCAACTTATTATACACTGCCAGTCAAAAGTGTGGACAGAAGTTTGGATTCATTTTCTACATTCTAGAACGCTATGGATTTTTTTTCCAAACTATGCCAAAAAAAAAAAAAAAAAACATGGCATTAGATAATTAAGCAACAACAACATCATTTGTCAACAGTCAGTTGTTATTTTAAGACATGAAGGTCAGCTGTTCTGGAAAGCAAAAGAACAGTATTGTCAAGTGCGTTTGCAAAACCCATCAATCACCATGATGATACTGGCTCTCATGAAGACCTTCCCAGGAAAGCAAGACTAAAAGTTACCTCTGCTGCAGAGGAGAAGTTCATTTAGAGTCACCAGCCTCAGAAATCACCAATTAACAACCAGCACCTCAGATTAGAGGCTTTATGAAGGATTTACAGAGCAGCAGGCACATCTCAATATCAATTGTTGAGATTATTGCATATTTTGGATACCTTCAGCATTGCAGTGTAGAAAGAAATTAAAATCAGGAAAAACCATGGAATTAGAAGGTGTGTCCGAACTTTTAATTGGTAGTGTATATTGAATAGGAATAAGTTATACATTGGTGTAATCGCTTTTGTTTTGTCCCTCTTGCGCATAAAAGTTTACTACATTAATTTCTGCTTTCTAACCAGAACAAAATACAATATTATTCTGTGTATAAATTACTTTTCCAGTCTCAGAATTCCAGTCTCCAGTTCTACAGAATTCTAGATTCTGATTAGGCACAATGTGTTGAATAAATTTTTATTGCAGTGGCTCTGTTCCAACTATAACTCAATTAAAAGGTTTAAATCAATATAACTGTCCTAACAGATAATGGTTTCTATAGTAACAGCTAATAAGCAGGAACTTGTTTTGTAGATGCGCTAAATAATCTAATACTAAAGAATGTGTTGTTCTTTAACAAAGAAGCCTGTACGCTCTTTAATATGGTGAAGATTTCTGTAAGGAAATATTATTTGATATTAATGGAAGTGTCAGTGCTTTGTAACAACAAGAAAAAGTCTTGATAAAGCAGCTTGTGGTTTCTTGCCATGAAATGCTGGAATAATTTATCTAATTGCTTAAAAATTTGTTATCATTTTTTTTTAATGGCAAAGTTCTGTGGTTTAAGAAAGTTTCTGTGGCATTACTCTGTTATTGAAAAAAGTAATTAAAATATAAAGTAAAACTATTTTGTCCATCACTAATACTTGCTAGCTAGTTTTCTTGCTTAGTATGCAGGTTTTGCAGTTAAATGTCCTTTGGTACCCTTTTATGTTATAAACTTAGGAAGTAAACAAAAACCCCACATTAAGCAAAAGATCATAGGATGATATGGCACCTCCAAATATTTAACCATAAAACCTGTGCACTAAGCTGGCTAATGCTAATGCATATACAACTGAAAACTGAAACACTGGCCAATTTAGTGTTGGAAGTTTCATGGCTAAATTTGACCAGCTTGGTGGCCAATCTTCATTGATTGCACACTCCACCAGTAAGAGCAGAGTGTGACAGTTTAATTAGCAGAGTAATAGCACAGTTTTGAAATATTGCAATGCACACACTATGGGTGACATATCAGAGTTCAAAATGGGACAAATTGTTGGTATGCGTCTCGCTGGAGCATCTGTGACCAAGACAGCAAGTGGTATGCTGACATTACCCACGATATCCAGGGGCGATATCCAAGGACGAATCACATCCAGCAGGAGTAACTGTAGACACAAGAGGAAGCTGTCTGAAAGGGATGTCCGGGTGCTAACCCGGATTGTATCCAAAAAACATAAAACCACAGCTGCCCCACAAAATTGCACCTCAACTCTACTGTTTCCACCAAAACTGTTAGTCGGGAGCTCCACAGGGTCAGTGTACATGGCCGGGCTGCTATAGCCAAATCTTTGGTCACTTGTGCCAATGCCAAATGTCGGTTTCAATGGTGCCAGCAGTGAAAACCTTGGGCTGTGGACATTGTGAAACATGTATTGTTCTCTGATGAGTCCACCTTCACTGTCTTTCCCACAACCCAGGAGAGTTACGGTGTGGAGAAGCCCCAAAGAAGCGTACCACCCAGACTGTTGCATGCCCAGAGTGAAGCATGGG
>JAOVVA010000004.1:2841807-2856672 GCA_028565275.1 Leiocassis micropogon | reverse complement strand
AGGCATATAACTAGGTCACTACTAAAAATGATTTCGCTACTACAGTAAAGCTATTGGGGAATGTATGTATAAGAAAACAGACAGAAATGTAATAAACAGAAATGTAATGAACTGTCTTATAAAACCAGTTATGCAAGATAATGTTAGCATCAGGGGGTGGGGTTTGTGGACTTTATTTTACTATTTTGTTGTTAGTCTTTGGACTCCTCCTGTTGATGGGTCGTCACAGCGGTCCATCCAATCCACACACAACTTGGCACAGGTTTTACGCCGGATTCCCTTCCTGACTCAACCCTCCCATCTTATCCGGGCTTGGGCTCGGCACTGCATCGAGTGGCCTGGGGTTTGGGCATTAGGTGGAAATTGAACCCGGGCTTCCTGCATGGCAGGCGAGAAATCTACTACTGGGCCACATTTTTTCTTTCTTATTACTTTATTTGTATACAATTTAGCAAATTCCAACCTTGTTGACTCACTTGGTAACATTCCAATGAGTTTTTCATTTTATCTAGGTTTTTAGTTACAGTTGCACAGTACTGAAGATGTTTCTCATCAAGAGGGTGAATAATTCTGATACTGTAGTAGTCATTAAAATTAGCATTTTGTGTTGACTTTGGAAACCATTTCTTACATTAGTTACATTAGTTGCTCTTGTTTTACTGATTTATTACACACAGCTGCAAGTTAGTAATTTTTTTTTACTACGTGACGCGCCAAAAAACTCATTTTCAATTTGGGTTGAATTTCGAGTGCAACTGTAGATGAGTAATTTATAATTTTTACTTTATTATTATTATAATTATTATTACTTTAGAAATGACTGAGTAACTTATTCAAACATTACTAGCTATGGTATGAAATGAGTGAAGCATCATGAGAGCAATTGTTTATTATGTTTTAGGTAAAATTCTGAATAAAGTATAAATTCCAACCACATTCACCATGTTAATTAAAATTTATACACATTTGTCATAATATCAGGATCTATTTATTCATGTGAAGAAGAACGCTCTGTTTGAAAATTCCAAGCTATACTAAGAATAACAGAAGAAAGTTATGAGAGTGAAAACTCCCTTTATTTGCCTATATAATCCCCTGCTACACTAATGCACCTATCCCAGTGTTTCACTTGGAAGGTAGAAAGTTTTCTGAAACTCTTTTGATGGCCCAAATATGTGGAAATGGCTTGGAGCGAAGTCAGGACTGTACAGGGGGTGTGGCAATAACTCCCAGCTGAGTTCCTGTAATGTGCAAGTGGTGTTGGTGAATGAGTGTGTGTTCCCACGTTGACAAATTATCCAACAATTTCAGCGGTGTTCCACTCGCGGCATGTTTACTGGAACAACTACAGAAGGCTCTGAGCCATCTCAGGCCACGGATCGTTATTCATGAACATATAGCCTTCTTTAAAACGTTCGCACCATTCAAATGTTTTACTGCAGCGAAGAGTCTCATCACTGTAATGTGCTTGAAGTCTTCTGTAAATGTCAATCATCTTATTGCTGTCGCTCATGAAAAAATTTATACTGTAGCTAATAATTCAAGCCCTGATTTGACTTGACATCCCTCATATTTCACTTTAAATGTCACAAATTTAAACGCGCCCTGCATAAGAGCTATAAAAGAAAAAAAAAGGCTGCAGGAATATATTGGTTGGATTAATTCAACTTTAAAACTGCTTCATGAATTACATATCCAGGGTAGGTTTCGAACCTGCTTGGATGTTTTCAAGGTTTTATTTTCTCACCCAAAGGTATCAAGTCTCTGACCACGACGTGACGCGCTGAGCGCATCGTTCATTAATAAATCAGCTCAAAGTCATCACCGCTGATGAGTCAAGATCTTCATTTGTGTGAGGGTCTTGGCAAGTGCACCGCATTCTTCATCGAAAATGGACAAATGATTAGAGACGCTTGTCTACTCAAAACATCCCTTCTTAGAAAAAGCTAATTATCTGCAGCCCTTGACTGTTTTCTCCTGGAATAATATGCATTTTTACACAGTGTACTTCTGTTCCGAAGGTAACATTAAACATAGGCCTATCATATATTTTATTAGCTGAAATGCTATGGAATAGCCTTCCCATTAATGCTTAAGTCTATGCTGAATAGATTTGCCTTAGGTAAAGGAGCAGGTCTGAGAGACCGGTGGACGTAGAGGATTATGGTGGACTGGTATGTTTGGTGATCACTCTCATTGATCATTCAGGTTTGTTGACAGTGAAGTGATTGGTTGCTTTACTTCGCTTGGAGCTCTCATGTCTGTGTTTCCTTCTGGCTCGCCTTTTTAGTTATGCTGTCATAGTTAGTCCTGCCGGAGTCCCTGCTTGCACTCTGCACTAGATATACATTCGATTAAGTGAATGTGACCATACCTAACTTTTATTTCTCTTTCTCTTCTCCTCTCCTCTCCTCTCCCTGTCAACCTGCACATGTCGCTCCCGAGCTGCCAGTGATCCAGACCCCCTCTGCCATCTGAACCTGTCTGACTCATCCTGGTGCCCCGCTTCTGGTTGGAGATCACGTCACATGGAGGCCCCATGTAGTCTGCTTGGTGTATGGTGACTGTGGTCTTGGACTCGGCTGTGGCAGACGGCTGTTCTCTAAAGGCTTGTCACTGCAGTAGTTCAGGACTGAAAATATTACAAACAGTTTTCTACCCGAGCCTCCAATAATGAACTGGACTTCATATTAACTTAAACACATCTCCTGTTATACTAACACTCAGTATGACTGCAAATCAATCTCTGCTATCTGATATCACCCTAACGAGGATGAGTTCCCTGTTGAGTCTGGTTTCTCTCAAGGTTTCCTCCCCAGGGAGTTTTTCCTTGCCACCGTCGCCCGCTGCTTGCTCATCGGGGACAATCTGACAATCTCGCACATTTCATACTGATTTCAGTAATTTTCTTTTGATTCTAAAACACTGCTTTAACTATTGTTAAACGCGCTGTACAAATAAAATTGAATTGAATATATTTTTCAGCTTGTTTGTCTATTTCCACTTTTTTTTACACGATCCATTTGTTTTTTTTTACATCTAAGTTTTTCCAAGGTGTTTTTATTAAGAGCCAAATCAAGCTATCGGTTGGATCCGGTAGGCTGTGATGCACTGGGTGTTCTGGTGCCTGTCTATGGCGACCAGCATTTATTTTTTCAGCTATTTGTACTTTTCTGTAGCATTGAACCAGATGGGCTATAGAGAGATACGAAGATACATAAAGAGATAGAAAGAAAAATGGACAAAGAGATAAACATGGAATGTTTGCATGTGATGCTTTCATGATTAGTTTATTCGAAAAGGATTTTTTCACAATTTATTTTCCAAAACAGTTAATTTTATATAATATCCTTCACACAATGACAGTTGATTTATATCCACATTTTATTTTATACAATTACTTTCATGACTGTTTTTTGATGGGATTTATTATGTGTAATTTTTGCATTATTCATTTATGTTCACATCAGATACAACATTACGATTTTCATACATAAATAATTCTCCACATTTGTTTATGTATGAATAGTATCTGAATAAATTTATTTAATTATGATTCATGTGCTTTTGTTTTGATTGTGATCATATTTTACTTTTTGTATGTAAAATATATGATGTTTCTGGTAAGGACAGACTCAATAATGAATTTTATATATTTTCCTTTTTTTGTAAGGATTTGTGAGTTCAGATAACTGATGTGCTGTTTCACAGTTTATTAATCATCCGATCCACTTTCCCCAGAAGTTTCACAGCCGCTGGTTGCATTTCTGCGTTTTTCCTAAATGAAAATGTTGTTTTGATGAGAAATGGCAGCTTCTCAGTAATGACTCCACTGTCTCCTGTTCCTGTCGCGGTCCTGCTCTTGTTGATTGGCTTTGCTCTGCAGGGGCCCTGGCCTGATTAGTGCTCATTAGATTGAAGAGGGGACTCTTGAGAGAACAGGGACAGAAAGAGGAAGGCTCTCCATGGTGACACTCATTTATAGCTCTGGGGTTCAGACAGAATTAATATTCTCGGGCTATTCTGAAACAGCGTATGAGTGTGCTGTAAATTGAATACTTTTTTTGAGTCACAGCATCTAAGAGGAAAAAAAATAACATGAGCCATGAGCTGTGGCACCACCTAGTGGTAAAGTCTTTCCTTAGTAGTAAAAAAGGTTCATTTTTTCTAAACATCCAACATATTGGGTAGTAAAGCAAATAATAATGTTTCCTAATGCGCTTTAATACAACTTGTTTAATGTATCTTTTTAAAATAAACTCCTATTTGACAGTGTTTAATATCCCTGACTACTGACAGTACTGTTCATATTTACGCTTGGCTCCCAGTCTGGTTCCTGATAGTTTCTTCTTGAACTCTTCATCCATCTGCTTACTCTGAGCCTCACTGAAGTGGTTCTTCCAGTCTCCTACCTCACCTGGTAAACAATCAGAAATAGCACAGGGAATCATTTGGATACCTTCATTTCCACAACAGTTTCCATATTTTCCATATTTGTACAGCCATATTGTCTATTTATAGTCTATATTTTGTATAAGTTTATTAATTTTTTTGTTTTATATTTAAGATTTTGTTCTTCTATTTTTTCTACAGCTGAATTTTATTATATTTTATTCTTATTCTATTCCATTATTTATGTCTTATTGATAATCTTGCTTTTAAGGTCACGAGCGGTCATATATTTCACTGCATATCGTACTGTGTATGACTGTAAAATTTATTTAAAAAAATTTTAATTTGAAATTGTTTTCATTAGATTATTCATCCGTCTAGGGACCGTGGAGGCCAATGGTAACAACTGAAAGCCAGTGAGGAACATTTAGACTCACATTTACACACCACATGCAATTTGGGAACGCCAATTAGCCTAATCGGCACGTCTTTGGACTGTGGGAGGAAACCGGAGGCTATCTTAGAAGCGTAGTTAAGGGGTATTTTATATTGACCCCTGAAATATTTCAGGACTATTTAAATTCCTGATTCATAGCTGCGATATATCGGGAGAACTGGAGTGCCGTAATGATTATAGTGTTCGTGCACATAGATTCCACTGTACTGCATCTCTTCAAATTGCTCACGTTTGACAGAAAGTCAAAAATGTTCCAAAAATTTTATACATAATACATGATTTATTGCTATAGTATTAGTACTTGTACTATTCATTTATATTTATTTTGTTTCATGTATTTATTTTGTTAACTTTTCCAAGCACACTTATACATATATTTGCATTACAATATTTTGCTATCCTTTACTTGCAAACTTGTTTAAATCTGATTAAATGTTTTAACACCATGTATTGTATGTTGAATATTTTATACCTCATGCACATTTATACTCTTTAATATTGTCATTTTATGCGCTTTCACCTAACTCGTGGCTAAGATGGCTTCATACGATACATGTAGAGCAAAGTTAATTGCAAACACGTCAAACAATAAAGAGCAGTAACTGTGCTATAATTACCTTTCTAAAAGGTTTACCTGTAGAAGGTTTTCCTTCATGTTTAGCTGCTAAAAGCTATAAGACTCGTGGAGTCTTATAACACACATGAAGGAAAGCATTATCTGTCTCTTAGAAAAGACCAACATGACCGACATGATTATCAGGTAAGGATGAGCCGATATGCTTATGTCTTGGTACGGTTCACTACAGGATATGGTACTCACGATTCGATACAACATTGTATGACATACTTGCACATTATCCATTTTCTCTTTTTTTGTGATGGTTTGATGATGGTTTAAAAACAACAACAACAACAACAACAACAACAACCATAAATGCAGCACGGAGCAAATATTTCTCAGAACCATAAAGAGCCCCCACCTAAAAAAACAAAATGTGTGTTAAACAAATTAAATTCTCAAAATAAATTACCATATAATAACCATAAAACATCCTATCTGATGATTCTGTAATTGAAACAGAAACCACTTGTTACAGGAAAGCAAAAACATTAACATTGCAGTTTATGCAACCTCTACTGACAAAGTTTGGTATAGGTGAGGAAAAAAAACATTGTCTAACTGAAAGTAATGGCACACTGTTACAAAAATAAATGAAAACTTTGTGCCTTTCTGTGGTAGCATTTTGTAAGTTGCTTTGAATAAGAGCGTCTGCCAAATGCCTAAATATAAATGTAAATGATTACTGGAAGATTTACACACCATATGTTACTCTTACATCATCAAAATTTAAACATGAAAGGTTCAAGGTTCAAAGAAAAACTGTCCCAAGAAGATGAAGCAAATTTACTGTAAACTCCGCACACTTGTCATTAAGGCTCAGCTTGAATACCTTTTCGGAAAAAAAATGTTGGCCATTTTTCCATAAGAAGGGCTCGACTGCATGGCACTGAACGTGCTCTCTACAGCGATCACCTCAATCTGTTCATCCATCAGGGTGAAGCTGAAGAAGTCTGTGACTTTCTTTATACTGTCAAGCAGGTTCTAAGAAAGGTTACAAAAATCAGTGTGTTTGTAGAAAATCTTTTGTGGTACAGTCCATTAAATGAGACAAGTTTGTTAATATTAATTTACCCTCCAGCCTCAGGTGACTGTTTCAGACAACATAACATATACAGTACTAAAAAACAAAGGTTTGGTGGTGTTCTTGTTTATTATATTATTTAAGTTATGGAAAATTAACACATCAAACATACAGGTATGCTCCCTAAACCTGACATAAATATGACAATCAACACATGCATGGCCAGTTTTTTTTTTTTTTTATACTTCCTTTAGTTCCTCATACGTCACAATCATCACATTTGGGTCATCGACATGTTTCTCCCAGCCCAGGATGTAGTCAAAATATGAACCCCAGGGCATGGTGTGTGAAAACCAGGTCAGTGTCAAGTCTAAACCCAGTTATCTTTATGATGATTAACTTTATGATCCTCCAGAGAGTTTATCTCACCTTCACCAGACATGAAGTCGGAGAAGAATTTGTCCCAGGACTCGGCTTTGGGCAGCACTGAGTTTTTGTGCATGAAATGGTAATAAGAGACGAGAGTGTCTTTGGGGTTTCGAAAAACCACCAAAATCAGAAAATAAGCAACATTTTGAAGGTGAAGAACAATTTTTAAGGATAACGAAAGTAAAATCAGTCACATGAAATGATCCCGTCCCTGGAACAGAATCGATTATAAATGAGCTGAAACTCACCATGTGCTCAAAACTACTGTATCATATTAAATGAAGTCCTATTGCGTGGCTGATTTTTAAAGGATGTAACTAGTTTTAGTTCAGTTACTGAATAATTTATGGAGGTTATTGCACTTTGAGATGAATCCCTGAATAATAACCTGAGATTTGAGAATTGAATGATAAGTGTGACTACTATTAGCATAACAATGCAGCAGTGATACTGGGGTCATGTGATCTGCCTCGAGCTGCGAAGCGCCCTCACACTGACCTTTGTTTTGTTGGTCTTAAATGAAACAGGAATGTCACCAGGGTGCAAATGTGTGACAAGTAACCTCCTTGATGGCATCTCGGCTACAATCTGCAAAGACATGGAAACATAGAACAAAAAATAATAAGAGTCACATGATTTTGCACAGCTTTTTTTTTTTTGGATTCTACTGAAAAAACCTTTTCACTTTTGGTACCAGTTTACACTTAATCCTGCAGGAAAGCAGATGGAATAAAGACCTTTGCGGCCACAATCCAGAATTAAAAGAAGTGCAGCTAAGTGATATCAAGCAGACTTTTTAAAATCTCTCGACCAATCAATTCACAATATGGGAGATCCATGGGAGAAAAAAAGTTATTGCCACGTCCCCCATACAGTCCTGATCTCGCTCCAAGACATTTCCACATGTACTGTATGTGGAATTAAATGAGTTCCTGGGAGGCCAGCGTTTCAGGCGTGAAGCAGGCAGTCCGATCATGGCCCTGGTGCACTGAGAAATCTTGATGGTATTAAAGCACTAGTGAAATGCTGGGATAAGTGCATTAGTGTGGCAGGGGATTATATAGAGAAATAAAGGGAGTTTTGATATTCTGCACAATTAAAAGTCCTGGTTTGACTTTAATGCTTCTTGTAAAAACACCAGCATAAGTATTTAACATATTTTTGTAGTCACACATGTGGCTCAAATAATCATGTTTTTTGCTTCCAAAGTTTCAATGTAGTCAAGCAACCTCCTAATACTCAGAGATAAACCAGCTTTATTACCAGTTTTGGCCTGAACTGCCATCGTAAAAATTAGGAAAGAGAGATCATTCAATGTGATGCTCTCTTTATCATATTAATGAGATTTGTTCTGTGATGTTATAATAACTAGGACTAAGAAAGTGAGGTAACGGCTAAATATCAGTTTGTCCACTACTACTGTATACATTAAGTGACGAAAACAAAAATAAAAACTTCGATAAACAGGGGATGTTTTACCCTCTCAATCATATACTGGAATACTTTGCGGATTTTTAGAACAACACAGACCTTCTGTAAGTCTGGAGAATGAAATTCAATCAGCGGGGGCTTTTCAGGGACAGTGTATCCACATGTTGTCATAATTTTCGTCAACACTCCCGCCATTCCAGTTAAAGCCTGGAACAAAAGGCTTGGCTTTCAAAAGCCTGGATCTCAGAGCTTTCACCCTGTTTTTGGTTTAGTCTCCCATTTTATGTATTGGTGTGCACATGTGAAATTAAACTGTGATTAATTAACAGTATTGAAACAAAGAGCACACACACAGATCCAACACTTGTTATCTAGCATCCTGGAATCCAGGGAGGTTTTCATCGAGCAGCAATGAAAGGTTTAATATTGGCAACACAGCTGCATGCTGGACTTAGGAATTTTGAACTAAATATCTGGAGTTATGTAATATGTTATCCATACATTCCAGCAGTGAATGAGACGTTTTAGATTTGCAACAAAAAAAAAGCTGAAAAGAAAAAAGTTTTTTTTTTTTATTATTCAAAATCTCACCACATTTAGGATATGAGACCAGCATGACATCCTCTGCTCTGGCCTCCAGATCCTTCAATGCATCCAGGTTCTCTGGTGGGCTCATGATCACGGGGTAAAGGATCCCATTTCACTTGTAAAGCTTCTCATCATCCTTAATATTCATGTCCCGCTCCATGGGGGACTTTACACTTTCTTCAAAAGTCTGACCAGACAACTACTGCTGACTGTAGTGTGATGTGAGGGACAGTGTGTGTGTGTGTGTGTGTGTGTGCAGTGTGCATGTACAGTATGTGTACATAGAGCTTTCATGAGAGTGATTTTAAAAGGTAATTGTTTATAAAAACAGGTTTGGTGTATTTTAGACATTTACTATACATCAGTAAAGTTTTTTTTCCTACTTATTGATAAACTAATACATTTCTGGTTTTAGGAAACACTCCACATATAGATATAAACCAGTAAGAGTATTCATTGGAACATCTAAAGATCATGATGGTGAGATAAATGCATTGCATAAATAATAAGCTGATTTATATCTTATATTTTACTATATTTAAATGTTTCTGTAAGCCTATTAATCTTACTCTTCCTTCTCACTGATTCACTACTACTTCTCTACTACTTTGTTTTTTCTGGCTGATTCTTGCAGTGTCATATCATTAAAACAGAAATTTTACCTTGATATGGGTACATGATTGAGAGACATATATCACCTGTGTAGTCAATTACCTGAAATCAGCATTCAGTATTCAGCATAAGTGTGGCTTGATAATGTAAAATAATGATGTAAATTGTAGGTTATATAAATTAAACACATATGTATATTAAGATTATTTATTTAAAATAGTCTTATTTACCACCAGGCCAAACAATGAATGAATAAATAAATAAATAAATAAATAAATAAATAAAACCACACAGTCTTATATTTAATTCGACCACCTTATGCTTAGATTACAGCTGTGGCATCATTTTCGATAGGCTTCTGCAACATTTATTTCCATTCAGAGTCGCATTAATTTCTTTCCAAGATTTTGTATTGATAGCGGGAGAGTCAGACCGCTGCATAAAGCCTTCTCCGGCACATCCCAAAGGTTCTCAATGGGGTTACGGTCTGGACTCTGTGGTGGCCAAACACCACAGTGTGTGAAAAATATGTGTGAAAATGATGTCTCATGCTCCCCAAACCACTTGTTCATCATTTGCCCAATGATTTATGGCATCATCATCTTGGAATATGCCCGTGCCATCAGGGAAGAAAAAATGCATTGATGGAAAAACCTGGTCATTAAGTGTATTCATCAGGTCATCTGCTAGCCTCATTGTTTGGGCACATAACATCCTGAACCTACTGTAGAGTTGACAAAAGGAAGCAACCACAGATCTTAACACTGTCCCCACAGGCTTGTACAGCAGTCTCACTGATATGTGGTTTTCTCACTGATACAGCTGTTCCACACAGCTGTTTAGTTCCAATCATTTGAGTTCTCTTTGCATCGTGCATGTGGAAATTCTCTTACTTTCACTACTAAACACAGCCATAAGTTTTTTTGTTTTTTTTTTAAATGTACCACGCCATCTGTTGAATTTTGGAATGAATTCCATGAAGTGCAAGGAATGAGTGATCACGTTTATTATGTAGATTTCAATTGCACACTTACAAGCGCATATTTAAAAATGTACAGTGCCATCTGTTGAATTTTTAGATGAAGTAATTCTTTTTCAAGGTAGATTTATTATGATATAAGGGTGTTTTCTATTTAAATTTCAAATTTGCATATCTGCTCCTTTTGTAGGCCAACTGTGATGAAACAAAGCCCATATGTTACCTTAAGCTCGGCCAAATAAACCTGTGAAAACCCCATTCATATTTGTTCAGTAGTTTATGAGAATTATACAAATATTTGCAAATATCTACAGGCACGCCAACTTTACAGTATTATTATATGTATAGATAAGTCAAGGTCCAAATTACTTTAGTGATTTACAGCAGTAGTTTAATTAAACAATAAGCCGTATATGAGCTCAAAGTTCAATGTGGCAATTATTTATAGCAAAATTCACAGTTGAAAAATAACAATTTCAAGTATACATAGACCTATCTTAATTTTCAATATTCCTGACTATTGACAGTACTGTTCGTATTTAAGCTTGGCTCCCAGTCTGGTTCCTGATAGTTTCTTCTTGAACTCTTCATCCATCTGCTTACTCTGAGCCTCGCTGAAGTGGTTCTTCCAGTCTCCTACCTCACCTGGTAAACAATCAGAATCATTGTTCCCCTACATAAGCTTACAAACTATGATAATTAGTGTCACTGTTCTTTAAGAAAAGAGAGTACATCATCCCTACAGGATATTCCCTCCCACACAAAGATCATGAATAATTTTGCTTTCTTGTGTCTGACCCAGTACAGGATCCTTCTGCGACCTACACTCTGAGTCATTGTTTTGATTAAACAAATTTACTGTTTCTAGCTCTGTAAAATGCAAATTCTGCAAATTTATCAGAAATAGTCGGCTTAATTACCTTTTCGGAAAATAACTTCGGCCATTTTTCCATAAGAAGGATTTGACTGCATGACACTGAACTTGCTCTCTCTTGCAATTACCTTCACCTGTTCAGCTGACAGGGGGAAGCTGAAGAAGTCTGCAACTTTCTTTATACCTTCAACCAGGTTCAAAGAAAGATTAAGAAAATCAGAAAACATTTTTTGCTTTTGTGGGTCAAATGAGACAAGGCCATTATTTTACATCTCAGACTCAGATGACTAAAAAGGTGATTTTCTATATAACAGTTCCAGTTAAAAGTTGGTCATTTTAGTCACAGGAGATAAATATTAAATATGGAGAATATGAAATCTAAACCCTGTATAAGCTTTTTACCTCCTTTAGTTCCTCATAGGTCACAAACATAACATTAGGGTCTCCAATGTGTTTCTCCCAGGCCAGGGCGTGGTCAAAATATGAACCATAGGTCACTGTGTGTGAAAACCAGGTCAGTGTCAAATGTCTATACTCAGTTATCTTTACAAAAGTTAATATTATGATAAAACTTAGGAGCTCTAGAGCATTCACCTCACCTTCACCAGACATAAAATCAGAGAAGAATTTGTCCCAGGACTTTGGGAAGTACAGGGTGTTTGTTCGTGAAATGGTAATAAGAGACGACAGTGTCTTTGGGGTTTCGAAACACCACCAACATCTAAAAAACAAACAGAATCCAAGACATAACAGTGACTGAAATACCAGAAACTGAATTGATAGAACTTTCAGAAACTAATTTTGTGCTTGAAATTTATTGCATGGCTGAATTATCACTGATGTAAGCTCATATGAATATAAGTTTTAGTGTAGTTACTGAATAATTAATGGTAGTTGGTGTGCTTTGAGACTAATCACTGAATAATATGTTAAGAGTTAAGGATTGCTCATTACTGTTACAATAACTATGCCATAGTGAACTGTCTTGAGCTGCAAAGTGGTCTCAACCGACCTTTGTTTCATTTGTCTTAAATGAAACAGGAATGTCATCAGGGTGCAAATGTGTCACGAGCAACCGCCTCGATGGCATCTGGGCAAAAACCTGCAAAGACAACAATCGAACAAAAAGGAGTCAAATTCTTTTTTTTTGGTTTTTACATTAGTTTCCTTTAATCTTGGCAGAGGGAACTAGAGTGCTAACCGCAGTATCTGTGAAAGATGTATATTAGTTAGCACTCCAATGGAAAGACTGTAGCATTAGAGGAGTACATCCAGAGGTTTAACAAGCACAAAAGCAGGGTTATTTCATTAAGGAAACGTTTGTAACATTTGGACATTTGTAAATAGTGTCTAACTATTGTTAGTATTTCATACAGCATGACAGAGCATCCTAAGTACAGAAAATTTCTTAGTGCTGCCAGATCAACATACATCTTCATTTACAGAAGATAATAAAAAAAATATATATCCTACAGTATATTCTTATTTACTATCATAGCAAAATTAACGAGGAATAAGACCACCACAGAAACCTGCTACCAATATCATGTAGTAGTGAGGTCTTTATTCTTTTAGGGACAAGATTGAAAATCTCAGACTCTAAATTTAAAGGCAGACAATTTGTTTACTTTAAATACGTTTACTTCAACTTCAAGAGAATGCACTAATTTCACTTATTTTTTCAGCAAACAACCTTGTTTCTTCCTGGGTTCCTGTCCCTACTTCTTTATTAAAAAAAAAAAAAAAAAAAAAAAAAGTGAACCCCTTTAAAAAATACTAAATTCTTCTTCTAGCAATGGCTATGTACATTTGCACTGATTTTAAAATACCAATATTGACCTGTAAGGTTCTGAAAGGTCTCATGCCACAGTACCTGAATAAACTGCTGGTATGTTATAATCTGCCACATCTGCATTAATCAAAAGGTGCAGGATATTTGTTGGTTCCAAGGATAATGAAAACTACAGCCGGGGTTAGAGTTTTTTCTTCCAAAGCCCCAGAGTAAAAAATAGCCCTCCAATTAATATTCAGGTTTCAGAAAGAGTCTGTGTTGAACTGGGTTGAAATCTAATTGTTTAATTAAGCGTTTTCTAAATAGTTTTTTTTTTCAAGTGAAGGTGTAGATCTGGGGGACTCAAGTTTGTTAAATGTAAAGTGAGTGGTTGTCTTACTTCTGAGGGAGACTTTATGTTTGTGTTTACTTCTGGCTCGCCCTTTAGTTAAGCATTCATGGCTATTCCTGCCAGAATCCCTGCTCGACCTTATCTATTATCCTGTTTATATATCGAACTGCTTTCTCTCTATTTTTTTTCTCTTTCTTTGATGAGCTACACATGGCACTTCTGAGTTACTGTATCATTTTTTGGCCCCCAGACCTGTCTGGTGCATCCGGATGCACCACTTTTTTTTGGAAGTTCTTTTCACATGCATACCACTATTTGCAGATGACCCCATATGGTTTGTTTAAAGATTCATGTGATGAGGACTAGTTTCACTTAATGACCATGAAGACGGCCATTAACTGTTTTGTATCCAAGTCTTCATCAGTGAAACGTTGGTAACATCAACAAAGTGGACTTCTTGTTAACTAGAACACATTTCCTGTTAAACCATTGCACTTTTAACCTCTTAGCACACATTTACAGAAGGAATTTATTCAGGGCCATGTAATCAGGTATAACCACAATGAGGCTGGGTTCCTTTCCTCTGAAGGTTTCCTCTCCATGTAATCTCAGGGAGCTTTTTCTTGCCACCATCACTTCCAGCTTTTTCATTAGGGACCAAAATGTTTTTCATATTATATCCAGAATTTCTATTCCTGGTTTATGACAAAAACTGATTTACGATTTTTTATGATTTTTTTTATGATTGGTAAAGCTGGTTTACAACAATGTCCATTGGTAAAGGCACTACTTACAAAAAAAACTTAATTGAGTTGAACACAGTTAAAGAACGGAATGTTTTGTCATCAGGCATCAGAATGATTTTGAGGCTTGTGAAACAATACAGACCTTCTGTACATCTGGAGAGTGGAACTCAATCAGTGGGTGCCTGTCAGGGACAGTGTATCCACATGTAGTCATAATTTTCTTTAACACTCCCACCATCCAGTTATGGCCTGAAAAGAAATCTAAGATGAACACTTATCTCTTTGCGCTTAAACCTGTCACTTCCATTTTTGTCTATACATGGAAATTACATTTTTATTTCAATTTATTTCAACTTTTATTCAACTATGATAAATCAGTAATGTTGTCACAAAGCGCACATGCATGCATCCCACTGTAAGCATTACACTGTAGCTATGTCCTGGAAACCGAATAACTTTTGACAAACACTTTTTCCTTACATTTACCATGGAATGAAACTTTATTAGTTTTGTCAAATTTTGTCAGCAGAAAAAAAGCAATAACACAGACAAGAGCTGAGATTTCTTTTAATCGAAAATCAGGTCTCACCA
>JAOVVA010000004.1:2813314-2833590 GCA_028565275.1 Leiocassis micropogon | reverse complement strand
ATATCGTTACTTGGTGGCTGTCACTACGGGGCATCGCCATGGAGCTGCCACAACGTCTAATGTCAGTATTCCCATTTTGTTGTTCTTTATATTTGACAATACTGGGTTTGCTCAAGGGTCCAAAGGTGACAGCTTGGTGTTGCCGGGGTTCGACCTACTGATCTGTAGTAACATTTTGTGTTATGCATTATGTGAAATATTATGTACATTTGTATTTATGCACCTGCAGGTTATACTGACGCTTATAGGCACTGTTTGGGAGAGTAAGCCTCATCATCTAATTGATCCCGAAAAACCTGTGTTCACTAGAGGAGCGGTGGACATATTTATGCTCACTACTCCTTTCTCCCTTGGAGATCTGCAGAGCATCAGGCTGTGGCATGACAACTCTGGAGAGAATCCTGATTGGTAAAGTGAACTGATTTATTTTAAGCATTTTAAAAAAAGATTTCAAGTGTTTCAGTAATGAATGAAGATACAGATACACTGCATAAATAATGTAAAACTTCTTTGTTGTAAAACAAACCACTGACAATTATATTATATACTGTACAATGATTTGTACTGTCCACCATGCAAGGCATTGTGTTTGAGCTGGTATTATAAAAACAATATGAAGAGCATTAATATAAAATTGTCATTTAAAAATGCAGCCACTACTTTCAGACCTGCATGTTTTACATTGAAAAATACATTCTGACCAATCTCAGCAAAAACTGTGTTTAAATAAGCACAATCTGTATACTTTTAAAGAGGCAAATTGCTGTGCATGCATATAAAAAAGATCTATTACAGTCAGTAAACAATTTCTGTTTATCAGGTATGTCAATAAGGTGATGGTACAGGATCTGGAGACTGGACAGGCATGGCATTTCTTGTGCAACTCATGGCTGGCTATTGATTTAGGGGATTGCACTTTGGACAAGGTGTTCCATATAGCCTCTGAGACGGACTTAAAAGGTTTCAAGTGAGTAGCATTTTTTTTTTTAAATAAGACTGTTGAAATGTTTGTTCTTATAACTTAAACTATTTTTTCTGGCATCCAGTGTTCTCAGGATAGCTGATGAGTTCACTTTGACCTCAGAAGCATAAACTGGGCAATGAGGATAAATGAATGAATGAAAAGCTTTGTAATTAAATTTCTTGTCTTTTTCCACACCCCTAGAAATCTCTTTTTTACGAAGACAGTAAAAGACTTCTGTGACAGCCACATCTGGTACTCTATCTTAAGTCGACCAGCGAGCAGTAATTTTACTAGAGTACAGCGACTCTCTTGCTGTTTCTCCCTGCTGCTCTGCACCATGTTAACCAGCATCATGTTCTGGGGGATTCCCAAAGATCCCTCTGAGCAAGACATGGAATTAGGTACTAATATGTAACAATATTAACATTTTGAATTCTAGTATTCATTTTGAAATGTACCACCAATATTTGACCACTTGCTCTGAGTAATGGATGTACAGTATTAAGTATCACTATATTTATCCAAAGGGACTATCACATTCAACTTGCAACAAGTGATGATCGGGATCCAGAGTTCCATTATTATGTTCCCTGTCAATCTCTTGATTGTGACCATATTCAGAAGCACCCGGCCTCGAAAAAAGAAAGAAGTATCAATAATTCAGGAGTCCAAATCTGGATCTTCTAAGCAGGAGAAAAAACTTGCAGAAAGATGGCGCATTCAGACAGACATTACCGTTGAGATTGTTCTTAAAGTAGGTCTAGTTCTAGCAATCTTAACTTAGTAAATCTAAATCCTGGTCTAAGGTATTTGATATCAAAGTTATTATCATGTTTCTAAAAAATTTTTTAATAAAGTTTATTTTAAACTTGTTCTCAGGACTTAAAGAAAATAGTTCGTGCCCTGGCTAAGGCAGTGAAGTGTCCCATTCCAAATGCATCGAAGGAATCTGAAACAACGGACATCAACACTTTATTGTTGGTACTGGAAGACATCATTCGGCAGCAGAATTTCAATCTTTGCAAAGTTTATGTAAAAGATGCTGAAAATGAGAATTTGTACAAGCTTTATTGGCACTACCTCTACAAACAGCTTCGTAATTTTGAAAAAGAGCTGAGGCTGCTGGATCCATCTCAATTCCCTAAGCCAGAGGGCTACCTTCAGGCTATGGTTCGGGTTCAAAATATGAAACTGTTGCTAGAGCCCTATTTCTATTCTCAGTTCATGAACAGTCAAGCGCAAATCGCCAGCCCTGAAGAAGTGCAAAAGAAAAAGTGGTATCAGAAAGGCTTACCCTGGTGGTTTGTGATTGTGGGTTGGATTCTCATCGCAGCCACTAGTGGCGTGTCGGCATACTTCACCATGATGTATGGGCTGACATACGGAAAAGAACGCTCCATCAGCTGGCTTATTTCTATCTCAGTGTCGT
The DNA here is from genome assembly GCA_028565275.1 of Leiocassis micropogon. Taxonomy (NCBI): domain Eukaryota; kingdom Metazoa; phylum Chordata; class Actinopteri; order Siluriformes; family Bagridae; genus Leiocassis; species Leiocassis micropogon. The sequence continues at coordinate 2,831,197 of JAOVVA010000004.1, read as the reverse complement.
TCTTTGAGAGTTTGTTTGTCACCCAGCCTATAAAAGTAAGATGCACTTCACTTCTGTTTCTTTTTTAAACAAACTGATTATTATTATTTTTTTGTTTCATTCTTTTTACTGTAACTTGTGTATGACAGGTACTTGGATTGGCGATCTTCTTTGCTCTTGTGATAAAAAAAGTTGAAAATCAGGATGAGAATTACTTCCATGTGTTAAAGCATATGACACTTACCTACTCAGGTACCTGCAGAACGTAATGTAAACCTTTCAAAAAGCCTTACGTTTTCCTGCTCTGTTATTTACTGTATACAGTAAGGCTTTTCTTAAATAAAAACTATGCTTCTGTATGCAGAGGATCCAGATGATGTCCGCATTTCCAGACGGAACAGCATGTCCTTGTTTTACCAACCTCCTCCTCTTTCTGATATTCAGAAAATGAAGGAAAACTTTGTTAAAAATCAGAAAGCTGTTGCCTTAATTAGGGAGATTATCAGTAAGTCAAAATTAAAGTCAATTCTATTTAATTACAAAGAGAAAGAGCAGGCTGTCTAAATATGCTTGTTGTCTACACAGTTTATTTTGCATTTCTGTGCGTACTACTCCTGACTACGTATGGTCAGCGTGATCCAAACGCTTATTATCTCACTCGGCACATTCAGCAAAGTTTCAGCACTGGGATCACTGACAGCATGAGCCCTGGAGATGTGTTTAACTGGGCAAATAATGTCCTCATCAGCAACCTCTTTGGACAACGTCCAGGTTTTGTGTCAACCTTAGTATGAACATGCACTGTTATATTGGGCTTAATTAAAGCCATAATGATCTGATAAAATCTTTAACCATTTAATTTCAACATTCTCAGGCTTCATCACAGATGGAAACTCAAAGCTTGTGGGAAGTGCCCGTCTCAGGCAGGTTCGAGTGCTCAAGGACTCATGTGAAATTTCCAAACCCATGCAACAAGATGTTCATGATTGTAATTCTCCATACACTTGGTCTGTCGAGGATATGGACTCCTACGGTCCGGGCTGGATCCGTTCAAAAAATGTAAATATATCTAAGACCCTTCTCATGCCCTGGCAATACCAAACCCAGTCCAAACTCAGGGGGCATCCAATCTGGGGCACCATGGCTTTGTACAGAGGTGGAGGATTTGTACTGGACCTGGGTCTTGACCCACAACAAGCAAGCAGGTGAAAACTTTCTCAATAATGTTAATAGCAAGAAACAATTTTATAGGTCAATACATTTATCAGAAACAATTGACATTTATAAGTTGCCCTTCTACTATAAACAAATTATGATTTCTCAAAGGATAGCAATCACATCTTAGTCTTATTGTGAATATATAAGTGCTGAGGTAAGCCTAAGATAGACTTTATAACTACTGGAAATAAGTAGTTATTTAAATAAAATATATGTATATCTATACATGTAATGAGGAATTAAATAATATATTAGAATACATAGAAACATGGACACAAATAAGAGGTAGAATATTTGCATTTTTGTCAGCACAAGACTTATCACTAAGGATGCCATCCCATGAGCTGCACCAAAAAAAGTAATGCAGATGATTCTACGCCTGATTGATTAATACCACATCAATTTCTGTGTTTAATATGAAGAATAATCCAGATAGACATTATGCCTTAGGCCTAGTCCAGTCGTTCAATCATTTGTCATGTGACTCTCATAGACGCTATGCAGTGCGATACACAGGAAACAGAATTGAACGGACCAAAGAACAAACGACTAGGACTACAAGACTCGTTGAGAAGAACCACTCAATTCTGTTTCCTGTGTATTACATTGCATAGTGTCTGTGGGAGTCACGTGACAAAAGAATGAACGATTCGGACCAAAAGACTCAAAGGAAACTACTCATTTCTGTTTCCTGTACATAACCTACGTAGGTTGCGCATGCGCGCCCAGTAGAAAATGAACGAATCACTCTCTGAGACTACTCGTCCTTCTAAGTCACGTTAAATACTCGTTCAAACGGGCCTCCAAGTGGCGCTGTGGTAAAGCGCTCGCCCTATCATCCGGCGATCGTGAGTTCTATTCCCGGGTGATGCTGTAACTTCTCGCAGCTGGAGGTCTAGAGAGAGCTGATTGACCGAGCTCTCAGGGGCGTCTGTGAGCTCACGCAAGCAGAAGAAGCGGATAGCACTGTCCTCCGAGTGTGTTACGTCACTCCCAACAATGCGTGAGCTAGCAGTTCGAAAAAGATGCGGTCGGCTGGTGTCACGTGGTTCGGAGGAAACACATGATAGTCTTCAGCCTTAATGTGGGAGCCCCCTAGTGACAGGGAAAATTGGGGAAAAAAGAACGAACCATTCATGAATGACCCATCACTACAGTTCTTTATACTCTGATATCAAAGTGCAAACTAGAACAATAAAAAATAAAAATCAATTCTACTCAGTATAATACACACAGAAACAAAATGGCTTGACATAGGGACCTAACCATTTACATCGCAATCAGATTAACACAAAATTAATCACTGTGCACTTCCGTATCACTGTGTTTGAAGCCCATATCATGAGGCTTGACACACAGGTCTCTGTGCTTGGAGGAAAACCGTATGAGTTCCCAGGACTGGATTCATTCAAATAAAATAAGGAAGTACCTTACTCTCTCTTTACAGTATGCTACAATACCTGTTTAACAACACTTGGCTAGACAAATACACACGGGCAATTTTCATTGAGTTCACGGTATACAATGCAAATGTCAACCTCTTCTGTCTTGTCACCCTGATGCTAGAAACCACCGCAGTGGGTGAGAAAACAGTCTACAGTAATATTTAAAATATATCAAGTTTATCTTAAAAGCGGATCACTAACTGTTCAGCATGTTTTTCACAGGAGCGTTCCAGTACAGCAGCGAGCTATATAATTTGCGTCTTTATCAGACAACGAATGGCATTAATATAGTGGCCTCTGAGATCATTTATTTTCTTTTCATTCTATATTATATGTTTTTGCAGGTAAGTTCCCTTTATTATACCAAGACATTTGTCTTAAAAAAGAAAAATAAGGCTACTACTGGATAAAATCATACAATGGATACCTCATTTAAACAGGTGAAGAGAATAAAGCAGCAGAAATTGCAGTACTTCAGAAGCAAGTATAACCTTCTGGAACTCTCCATCATTCTTTTAAGTTTGGCTGCACTGGGCGCAATCGTCAAGAGGACAATTCAGGGAAACAAAGATCTGCAGTATTTTCAGGAAAACAGAGACCTGTGAGTGGACAAGGACACATGGAAATATTTCATACGCACAGTACAGCATTTCAACTATTTCTTTTTATTTATTTTCTACTAGTTTCCCAAGCTTCTATGACACGGCCTCAGCTGACATATACCTGGGGAACATTTTGGCTTTCCTGATTCTTCTGGGCACCATCAAAATGTGGCACCTGATGCGCCTCAACACCAAACTGACCTTGATCTCCCGCACAATGCAGCGAGCTTGGAACAACATCTCCGGTTTTATTATTGTCTTAATCATCCTGGTCCTGGCCTACTCCGTTGTGGTGAGGAACAAAGAATGACATAATAATAATAATAATAACAATAATAATGAGGTACAATTTCTGGAGAAACTGTGAAGTAGGGGTTAAAGGATCGTGCATCAATTGTCCTCGGCAAAATGCGAAAAACATTTACTACGCCATATGGTTCCTAAGATCTGGTCATGCAGGCAGCCTGGGAGTGGATGTAAATGGAGGGTGTGTGGTCTCACAGCAGACCAGCTAACACTAAAAATGAATTCCTTCATTCACTTTAACAGGACAGCACTACTTTGATTCTGAGACCTTTATTTCAGGAATTGTTAGTCCTAGAGCTTAGATGTTAGATGTTACTTTTTTGAGGGATTAGGCTTTAATTTAAAGAAGGCTCTAGTTCACTTCTTGTAATGTTTGGTGTGTGTGCTCAAAAATTGTGGTCAAACAAGCAGTTATACAAAAGAGTGTTAAATTAATTTTATCCCATGAGGATTTCAGTTTAATGTCAGGTCCCAAGCAAAACTTTATAAATCCCAAACAATTTGGCCAATGAGCAATCAGCAGACCCAGCTGAATGTTATGATATAAAATTTATGAGGGTGGGCGAAAATGTTTTGCTTATTCACTGTGTCTACACTCTAGAATCCCAATTATTTTGGAGAGAATTTGAAGTGAGGTTTATAAAGGGGTTTGGAAGTTACTAATATATATAACAACCTATTTTGGATTAATATGATTTTTATTTAAGTTGGGAAGTGTCTCATTTTGGCATTCCCAAACAAATCCTCGTGTCTCAATAACACTACCTTTTGTACCGAAGTTGACTCCACAGTGCTCGGGAGAGCCAGCTGAATGTTTTCATATGTTTTGTGGGAGAGAATGCAAAATTGTGGAGTTCTAGTCCTGACTCAGACAAATGGGAATTTTAGGAAAACCATCGGCCCAGTTCCTTAAAAAAAAAATTTTGCGCTAGATTTTCAGGAAGAGGAGAGATGAAAGTCATGAAACTTGGTACTGGTACGACCCGCAGTAAATGTCAACTATTTTTGGCTAAAATAATTTCAATAATAATATTGCATTCCTACTACCAATAATAATTGTTTTATTGTAACACTGGATAAATGTGACAATTCAAGATACAGTATTTTTACTTGCTAAAATGTAATTTCTTGCAGTAAAGTGTAAATGATTGTGTTATTCCCCACTAAAAATACAAGATTAAAAACAAGTACAATTTGTTTTTTGTTTCTTTTTCATTCTCAGAGCAATTTGCTGTTTGGATGGATTCTGCACACCTACAAGACTCTTCAAGATTCCATGTTAGCAATTGTCGCCTTACAGCTAGGCATATTCAACTATGTAGAGGTATGTGACTCTGTAGTCAAAATTTTTTTATCAAGAGTTGAACAAACATGCATTTACATTTTTCATTGTTTCTAATCTGTAGGTCCTGGATTTGAGCCCAGTGCTCGGTGGGTTCCTAATTCTCTCTTGCATCATCTTCATGACATTCGTGGTGCTGAATCTTTTCGTCTCGGTTGTTCTTGAGGCGTTTAGTCATGAAAGAAAGCATTATAAGGTAATATGTAATATACTGCTTTTCAAAGAAAAACAACACAAAGACCTTGTAAGAAAGTTTAAAGAAACAGTCATATTTGATGTATATTTGACCATGAAGTGTCTATACTAGGGAAAAGGTCAGCACTGTAAGATTGGTCTCTAAACTCTTGCTCTAACATTTCCTCAAACTCAGCTATAACACCGATTTTCACGACTGATTTCAACTAGAGAGATTCTTACAATCGGCTCATACTAAATGCTTTTTTTACACCAATCTAAAAATCAAATCATTTTTCAAACCTAATAATAAAATCTCTCACCACCAGCCATCTGAAGAGGAGGAAATAGTAGACCTGATGATGATAAAGATCTGCAAGATGGTCGGCATCCCAGTGATGAAGAAATGATGAAGAAAACCAAACACAACTCATCCTTATACTTTGTGATATGCTTAAAATAAAGATGAACAAATTATCCAATTTCTCTTAATAAATATAAATAAATAGAAGTATATATTAGAAATTACAACGATAATGTTGTGTTTTACCAAATGTTTTTTAGGACTACAAATGGATCACTGTTTATGATTTATGTTTAATTATTATGCACTTAGCAATATTAATCAAATTTATATGTGCATTTAGGGATTAAAAAAAATGTGTAACTCTGTTTTGTTATTAATAAAATATGATTATGCAGACCTGGTTTTGGACATTGTACTTTTAAAACTGATCTTAAATGGGTGCAAATATACAGTAAGGGCTTTTCAGATCTTCAGAACTCACTTAAAAGGGATAAGAGTCAGGTATTGTGAGCTAGAATGTATTCCACTATGTTAACTACATTCCATAGTTGATGATAATATTCATGCATAAGTGGTTAATCTGGCCTTAGCTCCAATCTTATTCTCTAAGGTCAGTTAGGTTCCCTACAGTCCACACTTCTTTCAAATCCTTGACCCTGGAGGGCAAGGCCACATCACTAACCACTACGCCACCATGCCAGTCACTATCAATTTCTTCAAATTATAACATGGATAAAGTTTCCAAAATTAGCTATTTATGTCCTCTAATGTTTTTCTACATTATACTTCTATAAAAAATAAAAAAAAGTAATTTCTCACAAAAATGAGTTCTTTGTTCTTTAGTGGACATTTTTCATTTTCTCTCTCTCTCAGTCTCTTTCTCTGTAATAATAATACTAATAGACTTTCCATAAATTATGTTTTTAAAACACACATGTCCTACGTATGTTAGCACTCTGCTATTAGTACGAGGTGGTATTAAAAGGTTTTGAGACTAGTTAGTGCCAAAAAGTGCCAAAAAACATCATACTGTGTACATCAGGAGTTGTGCAGCTGGTGCTAATTCTGCATAAAACTGCCACCACAGAGCCGGTTGACATGATTCAGCAAGTATGTGGAGATGCTGCAATGAGTCGTTTGAGGTGTTTTGGGTGACTCCCGCTTCAAGAGTGGAAGAACATCACTGGAAGATGACATCAGATCTGGAAGACCTTCGACAAGCTCAACCTCCCGAAAATGATGAATCCATTTGGCAACATTGCTCCGTTGTCGTGTGTCATGCAGAACAGTCCAGGTGATCCTCACGCCGTGGATGACGAGTCATTTATGTCAAGGATCATTACCGGTGACAAAACTTGGGTGTATGGATACGACCATGAGACGAAGCAACAGTCTTCACAGTGGAAGAGCCCATCATCTCCACGACCAAAAAAGCCGAGGCAGGTCTGCAGCTTGACCGAGTGCATGCTCATTCTTTTATTTGATGTTCACAGAATTGTGCATTGAGAATTCGTCCCCAGGGGGCCAGACCGTCAGTAGGCAATTCTGCTGCCAGGTTTTAAGGAAATAAAGTGAAAAATCCAGAGCCAGTAACCCAAGCTAATCTGATTTTTTTTATTTTTTATACCACCTCATTATAATCCAGTTGACTACAATCACTGCAGCAATTTTATCATTCATCCAAAAACAGGTTCAGAAACTTACACACTCTACCACTCAAACACACATACACAATTACACAATTACACAATTCAAATATCAAACGTTGTGCTGATTATACAACTGAAATGACTACAAATTCTACAAATGCCTCAAATTACTACAAATTCAGCTGGCATTATATTAACTTCATTCAACATGAGAAATTCTAAAAAATCAGACATCAGCCTGCCTTAATACAATACCTTAATATACTTTTTCAAAAGCCCAAAGTTAACTACTAAATAAGCTTTGTAAATGGTAAAATGCTACTAATGCATTAAATTATTTAAAAATGAAAAACATTAAAAAAAAAAAATTGTTATTATTACTCAAATTTATTTAGCATGTTGAACAAAATTCAAATAAGCAAAATAAAAATGAAAAATTGAAAATTCTCAAATTACTTCTTATACACTGACAAAATATACTGAATTTAAAAAAGGCTTGCACTAGTTTCTTTCAGAAAAACACACACACACAACCTAACACGAGTTCACGACATAAAATTGAAGGAGAATATAACAAGCGCCATCTGCTGGTTTAAATACAACATCATTTATCGCGCACAAAAAAAGAGACAAAACAGACAAGAAAAACAACACCTCCCTCTGCTGGATGAACTTTAAAATTACACGCACAAAGAGACGTAGGTGATGACAAAAAAAAAAAAAAAACAGCAGTGCACCCCTGCTCAGCATACAACAATGTCGCTCATCAGGAAATGCATAGCTCGATAGTAATTATTAAAAATCTTTTTCCCTAATTACAAACAAAAAATTGTATATATGTATATATATATGGAATAACCCTGATTTGCAATCACAGCTTTCAAATTCAAATTCAAATTTTATCTGTCACATACACAGTCATACACAGTACGATATGCAGTGAAATGCTTAGACGACTGCCTGTGACCTTAAATAAAAGACTATGAATAGGGAATAAATATGAAAACAGAAGGGAAATTTACCTAAGAAAGAATAAAATAAAATAAATGAGAATAAAATAACATAGCTGTACAGTACAAAATATGCAATATTAGAAAAATATATGAAAAAATATGAAAATATAGAAAAATAAGAAACAGCTGTACAATACAGAGATATAATGCATCTTGGAATGCTTTTAACCAATCCTTCACATTGCTGTTGGGTAACTTTATGCCACTCTTAGTGCAAAAATCTCAAGAAGTTCAGCTTTGTTTAATGGCTTCTGCTCAGCCATATTTCTCTTTATCACATTCCACAAATTTTTAACAGAGATCAGAATTAGAGATTGACCTGGCTTGTGGATGGAAACATTACTCTGTTAAAAAAAATTCTTAGAGTTTGAGTCAGAATACAAGGAAGAAAAATATTTTCCGGTATGATTCATGTGTCCTTCGCGAAGACAAATCTGCCCAAGTCCAGCTTTGCTGAAGCATCCCCAGATCATCACCAATCGCCTCCACATTTCGCACAAAAGAGGGATCACTGACAGTGCTGCCATGGTTTGGAGCTGGGACAGTTGGGTGTCAAACTGTTTGGTTTGTTCCTGCTCTTTGTCTCTGCAAGGCATCGCTTAAATAATGCGTTGTTAACTCTTGACAAAGCAGGGTGTGGCTTGAACTGAGCAGGGATAGGATTTGGATCAGGCAGCACAAGGCTTGACTTGGAGTCTTGTTCATGAGTAAGGGTAAAATGGATCGAAAGATTGGTAGGTGAATTTGTGCAGCATCAACTCTGAGCTCGGACATCATGTCAAAAGGAGCCGCTCCAGTTGGGGTGGTTTGCCCATTTGATTAGGATGTCTCTGAGCATTCCATCGGTTTGTAGGCTACATGACAAATTTGGAAAAATTTTATTATAACTTTGACATAACAAACCATAACAGTAAGTCAGTATGCGATATAATGCACAAAATATAGCTTTTTTTAGTTGAGAAAGAGTCTTAGATGCCATTATTGGAAACAAAATGGGTAACCTACTTAGTTTTACACACTCATGGACATCATCATGAGTTCTGTTTATTTTGTCTGCAGTGTACTGCTAGCAACGATCTCTTCATGTGGAATACTAATAATAATACAGAGACATAATGTGCATCCATTAGACCCACAGTACAATAGAAAATTAGTCTTTTGTTGGCAAGTAAATGATCACGGGGAGGGCTTTGACAACCTTTTTTGAATTGACATCACCACTGCCTTATAAAACAGCAGAAGCAATGCACTGCCAATTTTAGTGTCCAGGTGGTGAGGTGAAGATGGAGAGACGTCCTCTGCTTGCTTTACTACTTACGCTAATCCTCAGTGTCACCACAGTCTGTAACGAGTACAGAGAGACTGGTTCATGCACAGACAACCAAAGGGCCTATAGCGGCTCATGTTATGAGTTTATGACCGTGCCACAAAGCTTTGGTAATGCTCAGGCTGAGTGTGAGCTCAGCGGGGGACATCTAGCCTTTATCCATAATGAAGAAACACAGCAGTTTCTCCAGAAGCATTTGCAGCCGCAGCACAACTGGTGGATTGGTTTAATGTCTTCATTCCTCAACCTGAGCTCACCCACTTCTAAAGGTGAGATGGTATTTATAGTGATAGACTGAAGCTGTAGCTCACTTTAAATCTTCTTCTGTTATTATCAACCTATCATATTCCACCATGCCATTACAGTGCATGCACATTTAACATATTTAACAAGTAAATGCATGTAAGTTAAAATGTTGAAGTGAAAGATATATGTTTTGAAGATTACGGAACATGTTAATTTTACATTTCATGCATTTACTTGTTGAACATGTGGGGGGGGGAATGCAACAAAATATAGAAATTAATAAACATTCTGAAGTGACGTAATGTTTTAAAATATTCCTAACCTAGTTATTGTACATTTTGTACATGATGTATTCATGCATAAATCTCCTGTACCATGTTTATGTAAAAAATATATATCCTATCTTATACATTTTGTTCAGGAATAAGCTTTTGAAGTCTAGGTCTAGGTTTCTGTAATGAAATAAATAGTTGTAATAATACTAATACCAATTACTCTGAGTGTCATTCATGATTCAGGTAGTTTCCAATTTATTGATTGATTGATTGATTTCTTGATTGATTGATTGATTTCTTGATTGATTGATTGATTTCTTGATTGATTGATTGATTGATTGATTGATTGAATGATTGCTTTTTGTGTTACAATTACAAACATAGTCAGATTTAAAGTCATTAACCTGATGAAATGACTTAAATAATCCAAACCTCAGTAATTCAAATAACCCAAATATTTGGATAAAATGATCCTTGGAATGTATCTATTATTTAAATAAACATTTAAAAAATGTGAGGAATGAGAGAAAGTAAATAGTTTACTTTTGTTTGACAAAATTTTAACTAATTTGAATACATACTTTAATTGTACAGGTGATTCTGTGATTAAGGTGCCAAAAAAAAAAGTTAAATTATTATTTAAGCATGATAGCAAATTTAACTTTAGTCTTCAATTGTTTAATTATGTATTTCTTGGCTAAAACATTGCTTTTTAAACAAGTAACGGTGTTGAGCTTTTAACTTATTATCGGTTGATAATTTGAGCAATAAACCTTCCAAGTAACCTCATCCATCGATATCACTGAAATGAAATCATCATAACTAACATGAAAAAGAACAAGAGAACACGCATGAAATTGTGATGATGCAACTATTGTCGTTCTATTCATTAAAGCATGACGTGAAGCACTAACATTCTTGGACAGAAATTGGATATAGACCAGCTTCAAGGCATAGTGGATGATAATAAATATGTAACACATTAGTAATTACAATAAATTATTATTAATTACAATAATTATTCATACTAAAATATTTAGTTTTAAATATTTTTATTCTTATAATTCAAGGTGAAGGTATAGTGGTTATACTAGGCTGGGATTTGCAAAATGAATCTTTTTTTAATTGTACAAATTTATTTTATAAATAATAAGTTATTTATCTGTTATTTTCAAGTTTTGAGATGTGGAGCTATCAAATCACTGTTTCATTGAACCCTTTAAGGATCACTTTGTCCAAGACTGTATTAAGGACTGATCTAATTAATAATTGAGGCTAAAAAATACAAATGCTCTAGATCTACTTTTAAAATGTTTTATAGATCCGTTGTCCTGGCTAGATGGCTCTGAAGTGAGTTACTCTAACTGGATGGACTTTCATGGTACTGGCTGTGGCTACATCTCCAGTGAATCAGATTTTCATTGGGTGGCAACAGAAAACTGCAGCCAGAAGTTCTACTTTATCTGTGAATTTGGTAAGTGCTACATACTTCATTTTATTTATTGTATGATGTTTTCCACTGGCATAAAATCTACATGGACGGAAAATCAACACAGCTTTACCGTGGCAAGAGTCTGTAAAACTGCTTTACAACAATGACCAATGTTAAAAGTGCTAAATAAATAAAATTCAGTTGAATAAGTTTCAAGTTTCAGGCTAAAATCAGAGGGAAAAACTATTACTAAAAATATAACTGCACATTTAAAATCACATTCAAATCAAATTCAGCTAGGCTAAAGCTCTGGTTATATGGAAGTCAGAGCAATAATTAACTATTAATTATATCCAACAAGTCCTTATAATTTCCTTATCATTTCTCTGTCCATCACACCTGGAAGTCATGTTTAGAATTTCAGCTATAGACTAAATGAAAATAAATAAATAAATAAATAAATAAATAAATAAATAAAATATTACCCTTCCAATATGCAAGAAACTTATTCTTTATATGGATTTATTTTGTTTGACTATGTTGCTGTTACTATTAATATTATTGAATGCTGCATAGTGCTTTGATGGATTTGCAACTCATTAGATATTATAATATTATTGTATTTAAACAATGACAGTGTTATTAGTAATTTACACATCTGTATCTGTATCTGGCAGTGGTCCGACTTGGGGAGTTCCTCAACCTCAATTTTGCTACTTGGGATTTAATAATTTATTTATTTATTTATTTATTTATTTATTTTTACCTGCTCAGGTTCCATTTATGTTAATATACATAGACTTTATTTGGAATATAGCTACATGATTTTGACCTTTATTTGGTGGTCTATACCTGTACGAAAGTAACAACATGTTCCACTCACAAAACGTTTTGTTATATCTTTATGAATCTAACTGTATTTAAACTTTATTCACATTCCTGCAAATTTAAAACATACTGTAGCCCACCTTAGATTTCAGACTCCAATATACAAAGATATCACAATCTAATATACACTGTATTGAACAAAGATTGTTATTCAGATATACTGTGTGTTTGTGCAGTTGTGGAGTGTATTTGCTCTTTTTGCACTTGTTTCAGAGTCGGGACAGACTCTGGCCTGTCTGGACAACCATGCTGTGCTGAAATGTGACCCTGGTCAGGCCATAGAGATTGATGAGAGCTTCTACGGCAGAAACAAAGTGCACTACTGCAGAGTCAACCATTCTCTCTCCAACACATCTGTACATGACCAGTGTAACTGGGTGAATGTTAGTAGTGTGATATCAGGTATGTGCTTTTTATCCATTTTTAACCAAATCCACAGATAAGAGGAAATTTGCCTGAACACTCTTGGGAAAAGAAAAGTTCCAAACTGTGTTTTTTTTTTGTATTTGAGTTGTAACATTACCATTTTTGTAACAAGAAAAAATGTAGTTTGGTACTTTTATTATTTTTACAAGTGAAATAGATGAGTGATGTCCCAGGCTTTCTTTCCAAACAACCAAAAAAAAAGTAAAGTAGACATATAGAAAACGTGGCTGATGTTTGCTTGTTCCAGCATTCATGTGTATTCAGTCATATAGACAATGCAAATTATAAAACAAACACAGAACACAAATATAAAAGGTTTCTTATTACCTATGTGCATAGATGTCTCCCAGCAAAACAAAGCAAGACACAAATACTGTACATCCCAAACTTCAGCAGCCCTAATGGGAAACAATATTCCAGTTCCAGCATTGAAAAACTAACACAAGTCAAATATTTACCATGATATTTGCATTTAGACAATCAGTGTTTTTGTTTCAGGTATAGCAGTAATGAATTATACACTGAGTTTAATGTAGATGGCATTGTGGGTGTGCATAATCCTCTATCATATCAAGTTTGCACTGAAAGTTTGTGGCTGATGCAATTGTCATGTCTCATTCAAATGATTGTACGCCTGTTTTATTTGTAGAGGTTTGCGATGGTCATCAAGTTTGTGAAGTTCCTGTAGAAACATCAGCCTTTGGAGAGCCTTGTCCACACCTTGGAAGTTATCTGTCTATAAAATATCACTGCAAAGGTGGTTAGACTCCTATTGGCTTCTTATCCTATACTAAAGCAAGCACAAAGCTGGCATTGGTTTGTTTTTCCTTTCTTTGTCATTCAACATTTTGACATACGTTATTGTCTTTCATGTTGTTTCTTGTTGTTTGGTTTTCCCCTCAGAAATATGTACTATATCTTAAAAAAAAAACACCAGTAACTATAGTTATGCTACAGTATAATTAGCATTGTGGTATATGGTTTTGATAATGCATAATACTTAGCAATTTATTTTTAACCATTAATACCAGCCTAAAACCTTTTTGGTAGACATAATTTAAGTAATTTCACCTTATTTATGTTTAAAATTGTGTGGGTTTTTTTTGCACTGATTTGGGTTTTTATGTTCAACCCAATTTATCAGCAAGAAATGGAGTCAGACACTCTTCACAGGTAAACAAAAGTTGGTTAAAAAATTAAACAGTAATTTATTGATTGTGCCTTATCACGTTACATTATATTACTTTCTAACTCTTTATCTTTTCATGTTGAAAGTTTAAAAGGTCTGTTTCAGATAATATAATAAACACTTGCACATGCCAAGATCTACATGACAGCAATGAAGCTGATATTAATATCAAGTAAGAGAAGACTATTTATTCGTAATTTTATAATAATAATTATTATTATTATTATTATTATTATTATTATTATTATTACAGATAATGCAGTAGTTATTGTATGTATGAAGATGTTGTGATAGTTATTACATTTGATTTTCCCATGCAACAAAATAATTACATATAATTTCTTTTGTCAGGTGTTTGACAAACTGTGATACAGTAGATGTCAATATGAACATTTCTCTACAATCAGACCCAACAAATTTAACAGAGATTGAGTGGTTCTACGTAAAGCCTGAGCAGTTCTCCATACAGCCTAAGGGTTCAGTAAGTTTTTAATTACACACACAATAAAATCAACTTCATATTTACTTTATTACTCTCACACTGAAATTATTCCTGACATGTAAAGAACCCTGTATAAAACAATTAAGAACACAGACTTGCAAGAATTTCCACAAATGATTATTATTGTGTTAGGTGCTTTCCCATCTAATAATGTACATGCACTGTAAGTTATTTGTTTAACTATATATATTTTTTTTTATTATTATTTTATAAGGGCCTTTTGCATGTATCAGTATCGGTTTATTTTGTTTTTAAGGTTGTTGTGTCTCCATGCAAGAAAAACAAAAATGGTCAGATGCATCTTAGTCATCTTGGAAATGGTACCTTTTATAATGTTTCGAGTGTGTTATTGAAAACCCTCAGTCCTGGCAGCACTATCGTAGTTAAAGGTACGACTGTTTCCACAAGAATTTTTTTTTTTTTGCAATTATTATGAGCAACTATTTATTATTTGTTTCTTGCAGGCTATAAAAATCAAGATCTTGGTTATGGTTGCTATAATATTCAAGTCCCAACATTCCGAAACCCTAGACTGAAGCGTGCCTCTATCGTAAATCTACCCTCAACCACTTGTACAATTTCCCCTTCCACTGGGGATATCTTTACTCTCTTCAAAATAAATTGCATAAGTTGCCCAATCCCGAATTGTAAAATTTTCCTGATCACCTCTACAGGTGAGAACAGACATTACCTTAATATTACAGACTAAAGACCAGTTGTACTTCTCATAAGAATGACGTCATTTCATCCTATTTCTGCAGGTGATTATGTGAATATTGGTTATCAGGTGACCGCAAACAACAACCTGTTTCTTCCACAGGGAAGCATTCAACTGTCTTTGACTAATTTGATTGATCAGGAATACGGCACTACACTCCCCAATCAGGTCAGTCTATAAGCACTAAGTTTGTAGTGCTAATATGGTTAATCATGTTGGTTTAGTAGCCAAAGTTGTTCTTTGACCATTTCTAAGAACCTATAAGACACTATGAGGAATGTTTTGAAATATGCAGCGTTTTAAATGTTTTGCACCTTTCTTTTCCAGGTCACAGTTAGCACCAGTGTCTCTGTCGGGGCTGTACAGGATGTTGTGTCAAAAGCTGTATCTCTGCAAAAATCAGGGGCGATATCAACCGACATGTTAGCGCTGCTGTTTAAGACCATTTCCGATAACATGAACAGCAGTTACAGTCAAATTGATAAAGAAATGGTAAAAAGATATTTCGCATTCAGGAAGATATTTAAATGCACTTCTGTTATGAAATTTTGAAGTGTTGTCAGCACTTTACCTAAACTTTAACATTTCTTTCTGAAGCTGGTGGAGAGCATGTCTACATCTTTGTGTAAGGCGATGTCCCAAGGAAATACGGTCAATCTTCTAAATGGAATTAAGGTTATATCTTCCTCTGTCCTAAGTCTTGTCATGCATGAAAATGGGCTGACACCTAATGCTAAGGTACTGAGGTTGTAATTATGTAATTGTATAGTGTTATATTGCATAAGTCTTAGTATTTCTGACCTTTTTTTCTTTTATCTACAGGCAGCAGTATGCTGTGTTCTTGACAAAATTAGTAACATCCAAATCTCTTCGTTAACTGTGATGGGAAATGTTACAGCAACCACTGCAGCTTTGCCTGTTGTTTTGGCAGCCAGTACTCTCCTCAACCTTTCTGCTGCCAATGACCAACAGGTACCAACAACAAACTACCCATGTATCTACACATCAGTCAGCCCAGGAATGATGTGATATATAGTGATTTTGATCAATGTTTCTTGTTTTTCAGACCTCTGAGTCATTGCTCCGGATACTGAACCAAGTACAGGGCACCATGCTCGCTAATAAACCAATAAACACAGAGCCAATTGTACTCAGTTCTCCACTGATTAATCTGTATGTGAACAGGTAAGAGGGTTTTTGGAGCAATATTAAAAGATAAAGACTTTTCCCCAAAACATGACAGTAAGTTTACATGGTGCCCTTCATTGGACTGGTGCCCTAAGGTGTCTAAGGTGTATAGGTATAGTCTCAAGATCCACTATAACCCTCATTATAATAAAGTCACTATAATAAAGTCGATCAAGAAGATTCTATATTCAAAATCCAATGGAAACTTTTCATCAGGAAGTAAACAACTTGGTTGGCCTAAAGGACAATAATGCATGATAACTTAATTTATTGCACTTTACATAATTGAATGACAATCCATTGTCAGGACAGGAACAGAGACAGAGAGGATTAGAACTGAAGAAGAACACATTGGAGATAGAACTGGAATAGGATATCAACAATATCAATGATATTAAATATGTAAATTTATAAACAAAGTGAACAACTGGATTGCTGGTGTAAATAAGATTTCTTAAAGGTCTCTTTAAAGTTACTTAAAGTCTGGTTTACTGTTCTTAGACAGTATGAAAGTAAGCTGGGAAAGCAGAGCAAATGAAAGTGTGTCAGTGTTTTGTTTGCATTTTTCCCTCTTCTAGGCTGACACGGGATAAACTTAACCAGTTCCAGATCAGCACTGGGAGCAATTCAGTTACCTTTTCACTTCCTCCTTCAGTTTCTTATCTGGTTAATTCAAATGATCCAGTGAATTTGCGTGTAAGTTTCCATTGATTTCTCTTGCTTTTTTTTTTTGCTCTGTGCTTATGTTGACTCTCAGTGCATAAAATTTGCGAAAACATTGAAAGAAAAATAAGTCAGCAATGTTTAAAAATAGCTGAAATTTTACTCTCACAGTTCACAGTTGCTCGATATCTTTTCTTTAATGCAAAAAAAAAAACGAATTAATTTTTTTAATGGGTTATGTGCTTTAAATGGTCACAGATGATGAACATTGGGATAAACCCTTATGCTTGGAACAACGATGAAGTCATTAGTGGAACCATTGGGGGTCTCTCTCTTACCAGAGATGATGGTAGTGTTATCCAAGTGAGAAATCTCCAGGATGAAATCGAGGTATAATACTTCATATCCTAAGATGTAAGATGTACTGTCATTATTACTCATGGATATCTAGCATTTATCTTTGTATCCCAAGATTTACTGACGTATGCAGTTGAAAATGTATATTCACAACAAAACAAGGATCAAGAACAGAAATTATAATCAGTAGATACAAGATAAAGAAACAAAGAAGATACAGTCTTACAATTGGCTGTGTGTAGTCTCTGAATTGGAAGGGGTTTTTAATACCACTCAGGGGGACCTTCTGACCTACGACCACTTTGGCCAGTATAAAATATGCACTTATGATGAGATGAATGAATGCATACTGTGATTTTTTTAATGAAGTTTATAAGATGTTCACATTGCAGATGAAAGTGGGTCATATCTGCTTTACTGACGAAATCACATTTTTTTGGTGCTTTTGTTGGACTGTTCATATTATGTTTGCTGTGTGACCTGTACGTAACATTAGTCTGAAAAGATTATGCTCCTGATCTGACTTGTATGTGCCAAGGAATGCTGAGTCACATGCAAAGGTGGAAAGTAATGAATTCCATTTACTCGCATTACTGTAATTGAGTAGATTTTTTGTGTACTTCTACTTTTTAAAGTA
>JAOVVA010000004.1:2800753-2813214 GCA_028565275.1 Leiocassis micropogon | reverse complement strand
TCATTGTTGTCTTAATCATTATGCTCCTGGCCTACTCCCTTGTGGTGAGGATCCAAAAACATACTCACATACTTTAATAAGTTGTTGCCTCATGTATTCAGGACTCCTGAATTCAGAATACCTTCATTCCACCTCCTAAAAACAAGCTAAAATACCAAAAAAAAGGTTTTGAATATAGTCCAATTGATCAAGACCAATTGATCATAGACCAATATCCCAAGAAAACCAATATTAAAAAAAAACAAATATAAAATTATTAAATGTATATCTGCCTTTTTAAAACAGGATCAGGTTTTCCATTAGCTGAATGTTAATGGGATCGACTGCAGCGGGCTCTATGCCACCTCAGCCAGAATTGTCATTTACACATTTGTGAATTTGAAACATTCACATGTATTACTGCAGCTAAGAGTCTCATCACGCAAGTGATCTTAAGTGATCTGTAAATTCTCTATTGATTTTATGCCTTCATTCACAAGAATTTCATCACAAGTCCAAGTTTGACCTGAATACCCCAATACTTTCACTTGCCCAGATCATTTGTGCTGTAGTAGGTGGATTAGTGACTCTAAGATGTCCTCTAGGTGTAAATTTGTATGTCTGTGTGTGTGTGTGTGTGTGTGTGGCTGCATCGCACACCAAGGAAATCCAGCATCACCAGGGCCAATACACTGAAAATGTATACTAATTAATAAAATTACTTCTCTCTTAGAGCAATTTGCTGTTTGGTTGGATTCTGTACACATACAGGACTGTTCAAGATTCCATGTTAGCGATTATTGCCTTACAGCTTGGCATATTCAATTATGAAGAGGTACTGTAAGTGATGATTTTTTTTGTTCAAATCTTTCTGACCATTCATTGAACAATCCCTCACTTAATTTGTCATTGTGTCTTATCTGTAGGTCCTGGATTTAAACCCAGTGCTTGGTGCTTTCCTAATTCTCTCTTGTGTCTTCTTAATGACATTTGTGGTGCTGAACCTTTTCATCTCAGTGGTTCTTGAGGCGTTCAGTCAAACGCGAAAGCACTACAAGGTATTATGCAACATATTGCTCTTAGAGAAACACTTTAAAAGGAACTGGTATCAAAGATTAGCGTAAAGAATGAGTAATGTGCTCATTGCAGGATGCTTCTTTACAATTTGCTCATATTTTAACACAACAGCTTGTGCAATGTCCAATGAAACTGACTAATTTAGTAATCCTTAATCCAAAATCTCTCACCACCAGCCATCTGAAGAGGAAGAAATAGTAGACCTGATGATGATAAAGATCTGCAAGATGTTTGGCATCCCAGTTAAGAAGAAATGATGAAGAAAACCTAACATAACCCCATCCTTACACTTACGCTTAAGCTGTTCTGTTTGTGTAGCTGTCCAAGATGAACAGACTGTATAGGTGAATTGCTGCTTTTTAATGTTCCTTAAAAATGCTTTTATCTGGACCACGACTAGAAGTTCATCAGGAGTTGTGTTTAAGGAATATGCTCTTTTTCACGTTATGCACATTTCTGTATGCATGTAATCAACAAAATATGTATAAATGCTCAAAATTATTAATAAAATATGATCATGTACATGGACCTGGTTTTGAGTATTTTAGTTTTTAACACTGATAGCCAATAGATGCAAATATGGATATAAAAACCGTGGCTTCTTTAAAAGACTGTTCTTAAACAAAAGCACCTCAGACATTCTTCACTGTCTTTTCTTCCCTCATATCAACTTTAACTTTATAGAAAGTCCAGATATATTTCCCTGAATATCAAGGGATTAAGCTAAAGCCAGTGGTCTATCTCTTCACAGAGAATCCACCTATGCCG
This sequence comes from Leiocassis micropogon, assembly GCA_028565275.1. Classification (NCBI taxonomy): domain Eukaryota; kingdom Metazoa; phylum Chordata; class Actinopteri; order Siluriformes; family Bagridae; genus Leiocassis; species Leiocassis micropogon. The sequence continues at coordinate 2,811,390 of JAOVVA010000004.1, read as the reverse complement.
TAGAGCTGCTCCCAGGTACAACTCCAACACCCAATTATATATAATCCTGTTTTTTTTACTGAGGCCATGGAGGAGCATGTTTGGAGGGCATCGTAACAAAGTGAATATTCGTCCACCAACTCAACAGCTTCTGTAGGACTTTTCTTTATAAAAAAGGTAGCAAGGATGGAAATTGGCCCTGTATTCTATTATATATCTATTCCATGAGGCGAGTCCTGACCTAGCGCCTAGAAAATCAACTAAAGTTTAAGCTTGAAAATGTGAATGAGCTTGAAAAGAAAAAATATATCTGGGATATGTTATCAGACCACTAGGGGTCAGCATGGGCCAGGCCAAGGTAACTGCTGTCACTAAATGGCTCGGTCCTGCCAGTGCAAAGTAATTGCCTTTATATTAAATATTTTATAGGACTTACCCATTTCTCCAGTTTTAGCTCCATCACTAGTCCATACTGTATGTCTTTCAATGGATTAATAAACTGTTTTTGGAACCCAACTGCTGAAACAGCATCCAGGCAACTCAAAGCAGCGTTCGCTTCAGGACCCATTCTTTAAACATCCAAATCCTAGCAAACCACTTGTGGTGAAGTAGATGATTAAGAAACTGGACTATGTTCCAACTGAAGCTTTGTCCAACTTAAACTTCATCCAGTAGCATTCTTGCCAAAGAAACTTACCACAACTAAGCAGACATATGATACTTTAAAGGAATAACTATTAGCCAATAGTTTTACCAATTAGCCAATTACTGCCTAAATGGGCAGCATATTTATTCACCATCCGCACTGATCACAAAAACAGAAAATATCTAAAAAATAACCAATGGTCTAGTCACCAGACAAGCACAATGGGCCCTGTTTCTGTCAGATTTTTTTTCTCAAATTTTGCTATCGGGTTCATAGTTTTTAGGGGTACTGGTACACATAATTTTTCATTAAAAAAAATATCCCAAGGGAATAATTCCATAGTGCTAGTACATAACAGTACATGAGTATGTAAGATATAGCACAATGCTAGGCAGGCAAGGCAATTAATTTGTATAGCACATTTCATACACAATGGTAATTCAATGTGCTTTACATAAAAGAGAAGAAGATTATCATCAAACAGATGTGTTTTAAGTCTAGATTTAAATGTGACTAATGTTTTAGCACATCTGATCTCTTCAGCATAATAGCTAAAAGCAGACTCTCCTTGTTTTGTGTGAACCCTCGGTACTTCTAACTGACTCGATCCTAATGTTCTGAGTGGTCTGTTTATATTCAATGAGGATATCGGCAATGTACCGTATTTAGGTCCTAGGCCATTGAGTGATTTATAAACGAGTAAAAGTACTTTAAAATCTATCCTAAATGTTACAGGAAGCCAGTGTAAGGACCTGAGGACTGGTGTGATGTGCTCAGATTTTCTGGTTCTAGTCAGAATCCTGGCAGCAGCGTTCTGGATGAGCTGCAGCTGTCTAATGCTCTTCTTGGGAAGGCCGGTGAGGAGACCATTACAATAATCCACCCTGCTGGTAATAAAGGCACGGACAAGTTTCTTGATTGGAAACAAAACATCTAATTCCTGCAACTTGTTTTCTGCAGTGTTTGAGGTGATAGTATGAGGATTTAGTTATTACTTTGACATGACTACTGAAACTAAGGTCTGTCTCCAGACCTGCTAGCTTGATTTGTGGAGGATGGATTCCGATATATGTATTGTATCGATACCATTAATATAGGCTACAAAAATAATGTAAAAATAATAAAAACCAATAGTTTAATCAGAAAAATGTGTTAAAGAGGTGAAAAAATTGGTTTGGATTGGATGGGACTCTTGTCAGTCATTTTATAGACATGCCTTCAAATTATCATAAATTGTTAAAAGAAATTGTTTTCATCCTTTTTTATTGCTTTTACTTCTGACTGTATTATCACTGCGTGGCAAACAGATGATTCAGATATACAATGTACATCCATTAGACCTAGGGTACAATAGAAAATTAGTCTTTTGTTGTCAAGTAAATGATCATTAGGAGGGTCTAGACAATCTTTTTTGAACTGACGTCACTCCTGCCTTATAAAATGACCAAAACAACTCAGTGCCAATTTTAGTGCCCATGTGATGAGGTGAACATGGAGAGACATCCTCTGCCTGCTTTACTATTTATGTTTATTCTTACTGTCACCACAGTCTGTGTTAAAGAGTACACAGCGGCTGACTCATGTGCAGACAACCAAAAGGCCTATAATGGCTCTTGTTATGAATTTGTGACTCTGCAGAGGAGCTTTGTTAATGCTCAGGCTGGCTGTGAGCGCAGCGGCGGACATCTGGCCTTCATCCACAATGAAGAAACACAGCAGTTTCTCCAGAAACATTTGCAGCCAGAGCTTAACTGGTGGCTTGGATTAGCATCTGCATCCTTCAGCTTGACCTCATTGTCTTCTACAGGTGAGCAATGTTCATAATCATAAATATCAGTAGCAGACATAAATGGAAACCCAAATGTGGACTCAGTGTGGTCAAGTGCTTTTTTTTTTTATTCTAAAAGTTCTAAAAAAAAATGTTTTAAAAAAGTTTTTTGACATTCTAAAAGTGTATTAGGAACTGATCTAATTACTAACTGAGGAGGGGAAAATGTTGTATTTATAGATTCTTTGTTCTGGCTGGACGGATCTGAAGTGAGTTACTCTAACTGGGTTGGGGAAGACATGCCTTCAGTTGGCTGTGGCTACATCTCCAAAGACTTAAATTTTCACTGGAGGGCAACCAATAACTGCAACCAAGAGTTCTACTTTATCTGCGAGTTTGGTTAGTACCACATTCTTGTGGGATGTTGGGGAATGGGGCAGTGGTGGTTCAGGCAGTTTCTGCTGTGGATTGCTGATTGCAGGGTCAGGTGTTTGAGCCCTGTCGGGTCCTTGGGCAAGACCATTAACATTGTGCCGTCTACAACCCATCCACCTCACGCAGCACCAGTTTAAAGCCTGGTTAGGAAATGGGAGGACTGTGACAGAAAGGGTGTCCTGCATTAAATCTGTTGTAAAGCTTGTGGATCAAATTATCTGATGTGGTGACTCCTAGGATAAGGGACAAAGCCCAAGAAAATAAATTATGTGAGGGCACAATATCGACTTTGGATAAAAAAAACAGAGAAATTCCTATCAAGCTAGGTAACACATCTAGTGTGTGATCCAAAAAATCTATAAAATTTCTAAAAAAAAAAAAAAAATCCATATCATTTATTTCCCTACAAGTGGAGGTGACACTAGGAATTTTTGATCTGAACCGATTGAGGTTGCACTTAATTCAGATCCCTGTCTTAAATTTGAATCATAGCCTCCTTATTGGCCCGGTCCAATTAACAGCTCTATATCTATATATACTGTACTATATGCCTTTGCAGTTGTGGAGTGTATTTGCAATTCATGCACTTGTTTCAGAGTCAGGACAGACTATAGCCTGTGTGGACAACCATGCCATGCTGAATTGTGACTCTGGTCAGGTCATAGAGATCGATGAGAGCTTCTACGGCAGGAACACAGTGCACTATTGCAGAGCCAATCATTCTCTCTCGCACACATCTGTACAGAACCAATGCAACTGGGTGGATGTAATGAGCGCGGTATCAGGTATGTCCTTTTCAACCAATTTCAAGTCCATAGATTAAAATAGATTTAACAGAAAGAAGATTACTAAACTGTACTATTCCTTATTCAGGTGGTGGTGTTACTATTTTAAGTGTAAATGTGTAACTTTTTTATATCTAAGAGTGAAAGAGTGATGTACCGGTCTTTCTTCCTGAAGACATGTTAAAAGTTCTATACAGATAAAATTAAAATGAACTAAGTTTAACCCACTAAAATGGTCAGACAGGAAAAAGTTGCTGTTGGATTATTATAGTGTGCGTCAGTTAGTCGTGTTGAATTATACTCCAAACCGAACATACCATAAAATGGCCACAGCCACAAAACACAAAGATACAAAGATAAAGAGTTTACCATTACCTGTCAAGAGAAATGTCTTCCAGCAATAAAAAAATAAATTAAAAAAAACGAGAGACAGACACGTCCAAAATCTCAATAAAGCTAATGGACTAATATTTACTAGTAATATTTACCTTCAGAATATGAATGACTTTGTTTGGATAAGCGGTGAAGAATGACGCACTGTTTTTAATGTGGTAGGCATTGTGGACGTAATCCTTTATATCAAGCACTGAAAGCTTGTTTACCTAACCATGGTTGATAGAATCATCACATTTCATTGAAATGATTCTAAGTCTGTTTGATTTGTAGACTTGTGCAATGCCCAGCAAGTTTGTGAGGTTCCTGCAGCCACATCAGCCTTTGGAGAGCCTTGTCCACAACTTGGAAGTTACCTGTCTATAAAATATCACTGCAAAGATGGTTAGCTTGCTCCTCATTTTATATTAAAGCATGCACAAAAAGCATGCACAAAAAGACTAAAATTATGCACGCTTTGTGATGATTTGTGTAGTATTATGAGCACACAAACTGAGCACATTATTGTAGAATCATTTTGTTTTGCATCCGTTTAAGGTATTGATTTTAGGTTTAAAATTGTTTCTTTTTTTCATGTAGATCCCAATTTCTCACCAAATGGAGTGAAATCCTATTCAAAGGTATACAGTTATACAAATTAATTTACTCATCATGCCTCATTGCATTACCAATTGTGTGTTCTGAATTTCTAACTCTTTACCCTTTCTGTGTTGAAAGATTAAAAGGTCTTTTTTTTCATATAACACAATAAATTATTGCACATGTGATGATCTACATGCGAGCAGCCAAGCTGTTGTTAATATCAAGTAAGACATTGACCTATTATGTTTCCCCCTTTATGTGCTGTTGTATTGTTTTACCTTTATTATATATTCTTCATTTCTTCTTTTCGTCCTTTTCGTTACTCTTTCTATTTTTCATATTTTATGGATAAATCTATAATATATAGTGACTATATATATATAAAGATGTATTAATTTTTACACCAAATCCTTGTTTGTTGTATTTCACTTTTTCAGCTGTCTTACAAACTGTGGTACACTAGATGTCAGTATGGATATGTCTTTACGATCAGACCCTGATAATTTGACAAATGCTCAGTGGTTTTATGTACAGCCTGGTGGCCCAGTAGGTATTTAACCAAAAAAAAAAAAAAAAACAGATATAATATATAATAATTCCATAGATTCGCAATAAACTTATTCCTTATTTACAGACATAAAAGTACAGCTTTTCAAAAATATTCTTCAAACATTTATAATCAAGTTAGATGGTACTTATATATGCACTGAACATTATTTGTTAATTTTTATATCATATATTTTGATAATTTTTAATCATATATTTTGATTATTTTTATATTGCTAAAATGCATCTTTTTTTCCTTTTTAAAGGTTGCTGTGTTTCCATGCAACGTATACAATAATGGTCAGATACGTCTGAGTCAAAATCTTGGAAATGGTACCTCATATAATATTTCAAGTGCATACTTGAGCAACCTTAAATCTGACATCACTGTTGTGGTAAAAGGTTTGAATCTTTACAAAAGATACTTTGTGTGTGTGTGTGTGTGTGTGTGTGTGTGTGTGTGTGCGTGTGTGTGTGTGTGTGTGTGTGTGTGTGTGTGTTTGTGTTCTATTTATTATAAGCATCTATTTATTATCTGTTTCTTTTAGGCTATAAAAATCTAACTCTTGGTTATGGTTGCTACAATGTACACCTCCCACCACCCACCACACCAACCAGTTTCACATCCACATACCAAACTCAAACCACTGCCCCCAACCCCGCAACAAATCCACAAGCTAACTGTTTAATTTCACCTCCTACTGGGAGTATCTTCACTTCTTTCATTGTCAGTTGTGTCATAACCCCAACTTTTTGCACTGGCCCTTGCTCATGCTACTTGCAAACCTCTCAAGGTGAGAGTAGACATCTTGTTATTATTACAGCCTATCCAAACAACAACTTGTTAGTCGTGTAAGAATTATATGTAATTTCATCCTTTTTCCGCAGGTGATTATACTTATAATTGTAATCAGGGCATCATGCCAAACATGTTCCTTCCTCCGGGAAACATCGAACTAATAGTCACTATCACGAATAATGCTGGTCAGACAATCAGCACTATAGTCGCTCTTCAGGCAAGTCTATTTACATTTACATTAAATGTTTAGTAATAATATGATTAATTGTATTGCAAAAGTTCTCCATTGACCATTTCTAAAAAAGATGAATGTTTTTAAAATATTCAATATTGTAAATGCTTACTTAATAATTTTCCATTCCAGGTTAAAAATAGCTCTGGTGACTCTGCCGAAGTTGTACAGAATGCAGTGTCACAAGCTTTAAATCTGCAGAAAACAGGAGCGATTTCAAGCTCTGTGTTGGCACAGTTGTTTGCGAACTTTTTTACTAATATAAACAGCAGTTATAGTGAAGATGTTAACAAAAAGGTAACAAGATATTTTGCACTGAGATATTTACAATGTTACAATTTACAATGTTATACTGTTATTTACTGTAATTGCCTTCAATTCTATTGTATAATTCTGATATTTGCAACTTACCTCACCTCCATATTTTTTTTTCTAAAGCTGGTGGAGAGCATGTGTCAATCTTTGTGTGATGCGGTATCTGACAGAAATACCGTCAATGTTCACGATGAGATAAAGACAATTTCTTCCGCAATCCAAAGCCTAGTTACACAAGAAAATCTGCTGACACCAAATTCTACAGTAATGATGATGTTGATTACATAATTAGGAAAAATGCATGAGTGTTTCTTATCTCACAAAAGTGTTCCTTGTTTTTACGTATTGTTTTATTTAATAACACAGGCAGGGGCGTGCTGTGTTCTTGACCACATTAGTCAAAACCAAATCACTTTGCCTGAAGGGAGTGGAAATATTACAGCAGCCACTGCAGCTTTGCCTATTGTTTCATCAGCCAGTATTCTCCTCAAACTTTCGAATAAAAACCAAAAGGTACCAAAGACAAACTACCCACCTAAATACAAAACTGTCATACAAAAAAGAGTGATATGATATACAATTTCTGTCTTTCCAGACCTCTGGACTATTACTCAGGGTAATGGACCAAGTGCAGAGCGCCCTGCTTGTTAATAAATCGATAAATACAGAGCCAATAGTACTCAGTTCTCCACTGATTAATCTGTATGTAAACAAGTAAGTATCTGTTAAAAGAAATATTATAACATTAAGTTCACAACATATGAGGTACAGGTATACATGGTGCACTACAGCAATGGCTTCAGATCCACTACTGTACAATCCTGAGTATAATAAAAGGCAGAGTCTGAATATAGAGGCTGAGTATCAGCACTACGAGATACCATTGGTACTCGGGCTGGAAATCTAGTATACTATAGGGTGCAAGTTAGAATGCCTTTTTGGGATTCAGCCTTGTGTTAGAAGCCTTGCATCAGCCATGCAGTGCTAAGAACAAGCAATTATAGACAAATTGGCAACAAGATAAAAAATGATTTGCTAAAATTGCTTCAGTAACTAGTTTGAATGTGGGTTTTGTCAGGCAGCTACTCTCCCCTCTTTCCAGTACTGCAGAATGTAACGACCTACTTTCACTTATGCTGACTACCAACAGAATAATTAACTATCATAAGATCAGATTACTTGGCTCAAACTAATTGTTATACAGTACAGTGAATGTTTCTGATGTCAGTGAATTGAGTCAGGTTTACACTGTACTTATAGAGTATCAATGTAAGCTGGGAAAGCAGAGCGAAAGAAATAGCGACAGGGTTTTTTTTTTTGTTCCCATTTTTCCCCTATTCTAGGGTAACACCAGATAGGTTAAACCAGTCAAAGATCAAAACTGGGAACAATTCAGCTGCCTTCTCACTTCCGCCTTCGCTTTCCCTTCTGAATCTGTCAGATGAGCCAGTGACTTTGCGTGTAAGTTTGCTTTGATTCGCTACACTTTTAGTTTTACTCTTTATTCTATGTACTTTATTAAAACTGTCTCTATATGCAGAAAATCAGGAAATACATTAATTGAAAAAAATCAGTGACAGTCAGTGACATAAATAGATTATTTTAATATGTACACTTTTATTCACAACTGCTCGATGTTTTGTAAATTTTTAAGCAAAATTTAATAACGTTTGTTCTTTATATGCATTACAGATGCTAAGCCTTGGGATAAACCCTTATCTGTGGAACCAAGAAGAGGACATTATGGCAACAGTTGGGGGGCTCTCTCTTACCAGAGATAATGGCTCTGTTATCCCAGTGGAAAATCTTGATGAGGAAATTGAGGTATAAGGTTTCACAGCCATAACAATATTGTGATTTTTAAAAAAGAACTACTTTTTTTTTTTTGACATTATGAAATTTCTGTGTTAGACACTTTTTATAAACATGTTTTTCCCTCATCCATAGCTTTAACATGCCACTGCAGCTTTATGTGTGTGAATACAAGAGTGTAAAAGTGGTATGTCATCATCAATATTAAGGTGTTTTATTAACATAAAAGCTCAAACACAATTATGAAGATGAAAGTAGAAGAAGGTTAGGTTATCAGTTATAGTGGCTTTTTTAGTTAATAACAAACAGAATGGCTGGAAGATTTACCTTTATATCAATAGCTGTTGATGGTCAGCTGGTAATATGGCCTACCTAGAGAAACAGACTGGCAAATACACACAAATTCTCTGGTACGCTCGGACTATTCTTCATAATGAATGAGATTTCATCTGATTCGTTTTGCAATACATCGTCTTGCAATACTGGTAACCACGTTAAAGTTCATGTGGATCAAGCTAACCAAGGAGTAAAGTATCTTTTAAAAAAAAAGAAACACTAGAACATTTGGCATGTGCTAGACTAACTTGGGGTTTTCTCGGTTACGTTTCACACATTACCGTTGAAGTTAAACAGATCAAATAGGCATTTACATAATTATAATATTTTTTAAAAAGTAGGACTGTAGTACTTTCAAAAAATACTATTGTTATACCATGCAATACTAAGCCAATAAAAAAACTTTTGGAATAGCGGTGAAAGTTTCCATCTTAAATAAAATAAATCCACTTTGTACTTTCACTTCCTCAGAGGGTGGGAGGTAGAAATATACTTGGGCGTTCTTTGATACAGCCACAAATAGAGCATTTGGTGTGACCTGCTGTTAATGTCATCCAGTGTTGAGCAATGTATACAAATCCTGTACTTGAGAAAAGTAGAGATTCATTCATCTTCCGCACGACTTATCCTGAGTGGAGGACCTGGAGCCTGGACAGGGTGCCGATTTATCACACAGTTGGAATAACAGTCACACATTATAATCTACAGGTGGCACTATTACTGCTTCAAACACTACACACAAATGTGGTTGTATACAAATACAGTGAAGCAAAAGTAACAAAATAAACAAATACTGTTCCTAGCAAGGCTATACAATGATTTGGGTTTTGAAATGGCTTTAAGTATTCTGTGAACAGATTTGAACAAACAAGTTGACTTTGAAGTTGTTATTAATATTTATAAACGTGATTTCTTGTTTCTAGATTTTTTTACCAAGACCAGGTTTTGCGAAAACAAACTCAACATTTCTGAACCTGACAAGTTACAGCACTATGGCCATCAATGTGACTGCTCCAAACACCTCTCTGGTGCTGAAACTGGAGCCATCAGATGAGACACCTTTGATGCTACATCTGGGCTTCCAATACCATCCAAATGACACCAAGTATTTGGCTAAAATTCAATTCCCTCAACCAGATGACTCTCAAGGTAGATCGTTGTACAATTTTTGTAACATAATAAACGAGGAAGAAAAGACATGAAGGGAATTTAGGTCTATTTTTCTCGACAGCAGGCAAGTATACGTGGGTTCTGACTCCCAACGATGTGGCATTAGAAGCGGGAGTTTACTATCTTCTAGTGAGGCCTATTGTATCAGCAGGTGTGAATTCCACAAATGCATCAGTGTACATCACATCGATTGCTGCTAACTGCAAGTACTGGAAGGAGTCCGAGAGCAGATGGAGTGAATATGGCTGTAGGGTAAGTTGCAGTACATGACAGTTTTTGACCTACATCTTTCAGTAGCTTATTAGTCAAGGTGTTGAAAATGATTAGGGGCAAACTTTTACACACACACTTAAAAACAGATTGTCAACTTTAATTCTGATTTCTAACCAATGTAAAACCCACTTAAGTTACAATTATGTTATTTGTCTTTTTGTTTGTCACTAAGAGGTGTCTGGTAATATCAGCTCAAATTGAAATATTTGTCTGTCTAGCTTTTCTAATTCATACCAGCTGTTCATTTGTTTTTTGCTTGTTTTTTGTTTGTTTGCCTTTATTTTTGTGAAATACATAATTGCATGGTGTTAAAAGTTCTTTGTTTGAGAGTGTATATGCTGAATACTAAGACCCACTTTGATCAGAGGATTTTTATCATGGTTCTACACAAAAAAAACACATAGAATTAAAAACATTTGAACATGACTGTATATTGTAATATATACAGGCTCTTAGTAGTATTTTGTTGTCATGAGTTATGTAACTTTTATTTTCAGGTTGGCCCTCTCACCACATCTCTGGTCACTCAGTGCCTGTGCACTCACCTGACATCTTTTGGGAGCTCG
>JAOVVA010000004.1:2763490-2777906 GCA_028565275.1 Leiocassis micropogon | reverse complement strand
TGGTGGTAGAAGCTTAATGTGGGAGCCCCCTAGTGACTGGGAGGAATTGGACACTACTAAATTAGGGAGAAAAATCGAGAAAAAATCCCAAAAAATTGTTTAAAAAAAAAAATAATTGAAACTTAAAACGTTTTTTTAAAATGAAGGTCAACTCCATTTTTAAAAAAATGTTTACTGTCTACTGATTGTTTTACCATTAAGTCCAGATATTTTTGTGTAATTACTGTACATTGCTCTTCATCACTCAAATAAAACATAGAAGAAGTGTCCTTATAAACAAATAAATAAATAAACAACCAAACCCTTAATGAAAGTCTTCAGCAGGACAGCATTGAAGCAACTCTCTATAAACGGCACTCTGTTTTCATTCTCCTCAGGTCTGCGACATAAACAGCAGCCGCTGTGTGTTAGTTGTGTGAGAGGAAATTGAAAGAGGATAGGAATTTTCTCTCTGAGTGTGTGGAAACACTTAGAAACAGGCCAGGTATGGATTTTACAGCCATAATCAGGGCTCTGAGTTCATATTTTCTGTGCTTGTATGGCATTCATAGTTTGAGACAAAGCAGATATTTAATCCAGAGTTTTAATCAATGGAAGACGAACAAGTTTTTACCTTTTCCCCTGTAAGGCATACTTCCAAGATTTGTGTCTCACCACTCATTTGGCTGGAAAACGTTCAGTGGCATACCTAAAAAACAAACAAACAAATAAATAAATACACTTATTACTTTATAATTAAACTCAAAATCTTTTCCTATTCTTGTAACAGGAAGCAAAAGCTGTTTCTGTTTATCTTTAAAGCGAGATTAAGAAAAAGGGTTAGTTAAAAAGTGTTGTTCCATATGTTGTTTTAATTCAGTAAAAGAAAAGACTGATGATGATTGTGTTATAGTTTTACATGTTTTTTTTTTTTATCAGCTATTTAAAAACTATATACAGTATATCCCTTTGCAATCCCACAGTTTAAATACATCAGGTTTAAGAAGCTGGTCTGAGCAACAATATAATATTGTATATAATGTAAAAAAATACTTTTAATATATTATATATATTAATTTTATATTATAATATTAGTACTTAAAACAAACAAGCTTATTGGATGGATGAATGAATGAATAAATTTTAGCAACAGCTACTTTTTCATGTTTAATTTTGAAATATTCATTTATTTCATACCAATAATGATAAAAATAAGCTGGAAAATATGTAGAACATGGGAAAATACAATAATTTAAGAGGGATATTATAAAAAGAGGAATAGTATTAAATGGCCTAGAAATGTTTGTGTTAGTCATTTTAGAGATGTTCCCGTTACACTCCTTCACTCCGCTAACATCATAAGCGACGTTTTTTATGAAGAAAAAAGCAAACAAGCAGTTGCACTTTCTCATGAATCAAAATTAAGTTTACAGTGTTGCATAGTAAAGAATTTGATCTCATGACTGTCCTTGCTAATGCTAGGCTGTTGATTTGTGGGAAAAGGGGCGGGGTTCACAGAGTAAAAAAATGATTGAGAAATCTTACTTTTGCATCATTTTACTTTTGTATCTTTAAAGTCAAACCTCAAACACAGGATAAACTGCATACTTTTTCATCCAGCTTTTCAAAGCTAAACAGTTCATCAGGTTTGTACAGCTGTTACTGTGGAGTTTATTTCCCATCAGGCCCTGTTAAAGAAGAATCTCTCCAAATAGGTGTGTCTTTCTTTTAACCGTTTTTTTTTTTTTTTTTTGTCGATGAAGGAGAGTGATTCATCAAGTGAATGCTGCTTTGGCTTGAAATCATGGATATTTGCAACTGGAAAACTGGCATCCTCAAATTCAATGAAGTCAGAAGTCACACATCAGTGTGTGCTCTTGATATCTGCTGGTCAGGTTTTTTTTTTCTCCAAAATCTCAAAGGTTCAAAATCATCAGGAGAAAAGACAGCATATTGTGGCTATAATATTTACCACAGTGTATAGCAGTACAGTTATTGTGTGAAAGTTTGTCCAATAAAGTTTGTATTGAGAAATTTTAATAACCTATTTATGGTGCTAATGATAAAACCGATAATAAGAACCTGATGAACATGACGAACATAAGCAGGTTTAACAAGGAAACTGCAACAGCTCCTATAACATCATCCTAAAACAGACGTGGAAGGCGAACTAGCTCTGGCCATAAAACTGTTTTTGTCTCTCTAAAATACACCTCCGAGCCTCCTGTTTGCCCAGAAGCCTTTATGAATAGAGTGTCTTTGTCGCTCCCTACCTACTTGCTGTAAACACATTTTAACGGTGCTTGTTGAAGCAGCTGTCTGCCTCCACCTGCACTCTTGTCTTTCAGAATTTTAAACCGTGTAAAAAAAAAAAATTGCTGTCAGGTATTTTGGTAGAGTAAAGCAGAGGTTTTGAGTTTATATACACATTAATATACACTGTCTGGCCAAAAAAGTTACCATTTCAGAAGGCTCAAATTCGAAATTACTGGAACTAGGTTAAGAAGCTTTCAACGCAAAACTGTGGAATGATATAAAGATTGGACTTTGGAGCAATCGAAAATAGGTCAGATTTTTCAGACTGAGTTTATTCCAGAGCGATGGGCATGTCAAGGAAAGAAGGGACGCACATGAAGCGATGCACCCATCATGGAAAGTGCCCACTATACTTAACCTCTGGAGGTAATGTTATGATCTGGGGTTGCTTCAGTTGCTCAGGTCTAGACGCAGCAACGCTTTGGGGCAATAAACTGAAGTCAGCTAATGACCTGAATGTACTGAATGATCAGGTTATCCACATCTTCCCTTATGGTACAGCCATGTTACAGGATTAAAATTGTGAAAAAGTGGTTCTGGGAGCATAAAGAATTGAATCTTTGTTTTAGACACAAGTTTGGATTAACAAACAGCACCTCAGATTAGAGCCATTATAAAGGCTTTACAGAAGCAGCAGACAGAGGGCACTGGCGGCTCAGTGGTAGGTGTTTCGCCTGCCACGCGGAAGGCCCGGGTTCGATTCCCAGCCAGTGCCCAAAACCCCAGCCACTGGATGCAGTGCCGGTCCCAAGCCCGGATAAAAACCTGTGCCAAGATGTAGTGCGGACTGGGTATTCCGCTGTGGCGACCCCTTGTCGGGAGCAGCCGAAAGACCAACAACAACAGAAGCAGCAGACACATCTCATTATCAACTGTTCAAAGGAGATTAGTGCATATTTTGGATGCCTATAAGGTTGTTTTACAGTGTAAAAAGAAATAAAAATCAGGAAGGACCATTAGAATGTGCGTCTACATTTTTGACTGGTAGTGTATATGTATTCATATATAAATAAATAAGGGGCAATATGTTTTGCTGATATCTGTCAGAACAGGTGCAAATGCAAATTGTGATTAATGGGGAGGGAAAAAGTAGAAATATGGTTGCGTTCATTTTTTTTTTTTTACTTCTACCCATGTATATGTGACTTCTCCTTAAATGTTAAGACACTGCAACATTCAGCAGTCCTAAAGTGGTTCGGCAATGCTCATTGGCATACTAAACATGGTTTGAGGGCATTGTGCTTTTGTTAGACTAAAATAGCCTGCTGTCTTGGGATGGGGGTCCTGCAGCCAGTCCCTGGCTTTTGGCTCTTATATTGTAGAATATAATACCGCTGTCGTCCATTTATAAAATGGTCAGGACTTTTTCCAGGTTCATGGCCAAGTTTTGTGTCAGGTTTAACGAAGAGCTCTGGGGTCATTTGAGGATCAGTTCTAGTCCAGAGCTTTGAATAGTAATGTAATGTAAAGTAAAGTAATGTAAATGTTGTGAATGTACAACAGTACACATGCTCCTGGAAAAACTGAAAAAATTCTCATCCTGTGACATGTGCTAGGTCTTCATTTTTTGTAGGTCTACGTTATACTCCTGCTCAGAGGTGATTTAACAACTGCTAATGTTTTCCTCTTTTTCTTCCAGAATCAGTGTATGATCTTCTTCCCAAAGAGTTGCAGTTGCCCCTGTGTAGTGAGCAGAGAATTGCAGCAATGAGTCAGAAAAGTGGAGGAGGGACAAGTTCCCCGCCAACAACCCACGCTTCAGGTAAAGTTCTCCATCCTTTTTTCCCCCCTTTGTTTAGATCTTACTATCATGATATCACTGAGCATATGGTGTTTAGAAGCTGATAAATGTATTTGAATATGGTATAAGTTTATATATTTGAATTGTATAGATGTCATAATAAGCAGAACTCATTTTTTTCTGTGGTGTATTTGATATATTTATGTTTTATCTACATTTTGTACACTTTGTTTTAAATTTGCTAGGGTGTATAAAAATCAGAATGAGGTAGTGCATATAAAGCGTCCTACTCAAATTATTTTACTCAGTGATTAGTATCTACCAGTTTAACTTTTTAAGGTAGCCTTCTAGCTAGTTAGGCTATGCTACTGTTAGCTTGCAGCCCTTCTTTAGCAGCTGAATCTTAGTCGTGGAAAAACATAGCATTGTACTTACTGTAACACACCCAATTCCAATTGTCAGGTAATTTCCAAGCCTTTCCTGGGCTGAATTTGGTGAGTTAAAAGGGGTGTGAAACATGAATATCTGTAGGTCTGGGCGAATTTGACACCCCTGGGCTAAATTAGAGATTGTAAAAAGTGTGGCTAAATCCTGCTCAGTGCATTTTAATTTAATGATAAAAAAGAGACCAGTCTCTTTTGAGAGTTTGAGAGACGCTCTGTGTATAATCATTTTCCGATGCCAAGACCAATAACTTAGGGTGTAAGCTGCTAACATTAGCATAGCCTAACTAGCTAAAACGATACCCAATAGTACAGTCTGAGAAGTAGTAGTAGTACTAGATAGTAATACTATCTGAGTAGAACATAAAAGCTTTACATGCATTTACAAGCTTTACATTATTATTTATTTATTGTTTTTATCTTTCACTTTACTTAACTTCACTTTGTGGTCATGGCATACGTTTAAACCTTTAAACCTTAGAATCTTCCCAAAAAATCTGAAACCATAATGGTTCTGGTTTAGGATAAAAAATGACCACTAGCATGGAAAATCAAAAACCAAGGAAAATGTTTTTAAAAATGTAAATTTATTAAATACACTTAAAAAGTTATACCTGAAATATCCAAAAACTCATATTCACATACCTCTTGTCAGTTTCCAAGCTCTATATGAGAAGTGCTACAAATGGATCTGTCCCAATATTTATCACTAGGCTGTCTGCAAGACGACTAACACTACCGCTAAGTACTGTAATAGCTAACAATAGGTTAGTGTTCTTGGGTTTTATATTTAAATGTTAGAGGTCGCTAAAGACTGGAGGTTTATTGTCTTTCTTCTAATCTTTCATTTTATTTATTCTTTTTTTTTTTTTTTTTTTTTCTATAAAAACCTAAGCATGCAGCCACACCAGTCCTTTGTGGATAAGACTGAAGACCCCTGCCATACGTGGTCATGGAACGGGTTGTTTATTCTTTTATTGTTATTAATATTACAGCTTTTAAGAGTGACTTCTCAGTCAGTTGTAGGCTAATAAGTAGTAAGCTAAGTATTTGGTGTAGTCTTATGGAACATTTTGTTTAGGTCTGAGCCAAGGAACCAGGATATACTTTGTTTTCTTCTGAAAAAAAAATTACATGTAAATATAAGTAAGATAATACTCAAAAGAATTACTTTACTTTTTAAAATAAAAAAAAAATAATAATTATATATATATATATATATATATATAATATTTATATTTATTTACATGGACACTAAAACAACTGTTTAAACTTATAAACATATATTTATAAATGCACAGCTTCATACTCTAAACGGAGTTTTACTTAAAACATTTTTGAACCTTCGTAGATATAAATTATAATCTACTAAACCTTACATACAGATATATCCTTTGGTAAATGTCTTACACTGTCATGTTTTGGTTGGGGTGCATTTAAATTTGTGCATTTGTGTTGTCACCAAACCTAATTGCATGACTGGGGAGAAAAATGTGAGCGCGAGAAAAAGAAGAACTTAAAAAAAAAAAAAAAAGGAGTTTAGCAGGAGTACTCCTTACTAAACTCATCCCAGGTACATAAATACACTCAAACATGACCATTCCAACTGAGATTCACCTTAGTATTTTTTTTACTCTACTCCTTTATCAAAGTACCTAGGTTTAAGGTGAGTTTGAGTAAACCAGGAGTCTGTTGCCTTTGGACATCAGTACCCAACTGCAGCCATGAGGCAGGACATGCTGGCTGTAGCTGAAGGAAGGTGAAGTATTTCCAGTTTATATCTTAACTCGAGAGCAGGTTTTACTTCAAATCGGCCTTAAATCTTCTGGCTGTTTTCCTCTTCTGTTTTTTTTTTTTACATTTGATATAAATTATTTATTTTTATAATTTTTTTATGTTTATTTGTGCACCTAGTTTAATGTGCTATTCACAGATATTATCAGGGAAAAATACACAGGGACATTAATATAGGCTGCTGTTGATTCTCTTCACACATTTCTCTCCTTTACGCAAAGAGAGCCCTCGCTTGGTTTTTCCGAACACCTGTCCTGAACCACACGAACGCCTCCAAAAGCACATGTGCTATATGCATCTTTGAGTGCTGCTCCCCTCCCTGTCAGGGCTGCTATTCATAGCTTTGCTTGTCATCACATGCCAAAGTTGTCGCTTGGGCTCCTCTGATACCCTGTATATCTCATCAACTCAAATCCGATGATAGGCTTTTGTTGTTTGTTCTATTTCCTCTTCGCATACTCAGTAAAATTGATTGTCTACGTTTTACAATCACACCATCAGTCTTTTTTAAAATGCCTCTTCTTAACTGATACTGTAAACCAGTCCTACTGTCATGCTATACCAATAAAAGAAATTTTTTATTAAAATTTTAATGCTTGAGCATGCCCTGCCTGCATTTTTTTTTTTTTTTTTTTTTTTTAAGGTTTGGAGCATCTTTAATGCTATGAAGTAGCGCTTTGTCCAACCATTTCTAAAATAAAATGTAAGTCATGCAAATATTTGCAGATGTGGTTTAATGAGGCAGAAGCTGGTTCCTGGTGAAGGGTGAATCATCAGATGCCCCCTAGCGAGTTAAGATTACTGTTAACTTGAAATATCAATGAACAGTACTGGTTAAACAAAAATTTTGAATTCTAACATAAATTAAAAAAGAAAGAAATTGGTAAACCAGTTAAAAGATCTCATGTTACTGTGAATTACAATCCATCTGATTTTGTTACCCGGAGTGTAAGGTTATAGAAGTCTTATAGACGTTGTATTATTATTTATTTTTTTTTTTTTTTTTTTTCCAAATAATAATTAAACTAAAACATCATTGTATTACGGCTTTATTGCATGACTGAAGCAGAATTCAAAATAGGGCATTATTATTATTATTTCTTTTAAATCTCTGTTTTTATGCATAATTTTCCTTTTTTTTCCTCCAAGCACATTTGTATAGTAAAGGCAGCCATAAATTTGCCGTAGTGAGTGTACAGTATGTCAAAATATCAAAGCAACTATAAATACTGGTAAACTTTATTAGGTCTGAATTCAGCCTGAATTCAATATATATATATATATATATATATATATATATATATATATATGCTTACTTTATAAATATTTTCTTAGTTTTTTAGCTTTTAGTTTATAGTTTTTTCTTTTGCTTTTTTTTTAGTAAATACATTATTTATAAGATTAGTCTTGATTTTTATTTTTTATGCTGTCTACACTATAATACTACAGTATAATACATACTATAATTTAGATTTAATTTAACTTTGAAGCATAATCTTTAGTTTAACTAGACATAAAATACTTTAGTGAAACAACTGCATTCAGATACAACCATGGTCTTACAGTTCTGTGAAAAAGTATTTGCCCCCGTCTGATTTTTTATTTTTGCATATTTGTCACACTTAAATGATCCAGATCATCAAACAAATTGCTTAAATCATAAATAAACGTAACTGAATGAACAGTGATTGAGTTAAATTTCACTTGCCAAACCCAGGCCTGATTACTGCCAGTCCTGTTGAATCAAGAAACCACTTAAATAGAACCAGTCTGACATGGTAAAGAACTCTAAAATAATTGACGAAATAACTGATTGATCAGTTTGGAGTTAAAAAAGCCATTTCTAAGCCTAAGTCATTTCTAAGCCATTATCCACAAATTGAGAAAATTTGGAACAGTGGTGAACCTTACCAGGAGTGGCTAGCCTACAAAATTACTTCAAGCAAAGTTATAACTTGTCAAGAGGCACCATGAATGCGCTTTTGTTGAATTTACAAATGAGGAAGAATTATAGTGTGGGCGAAATATTTAAAAAAAAGCTGTTCTTTTTTTTTGGTTGATTCAGTGACCTGTAATGTTTTAAATTTGTTCAAATTTGTAATAACTTATCTTGTTTGGTTGGATGATTTAATGATTTAAGAAAAAGCACCAAAACTAATATTAGCTATCATAGATTTAAAATTTACAGTAAAATCTCATTTTGATTATTTGTCTTTTTTCCTATTCCTTGCAGTTTCAACAGTGGTTGCTTAAAAATGATGATGTACTACATTTTTATGCTTTATGCTAATAAGACATTTCTCCTCAACAGCTGTGAAATTGTCTGCAATTTACCTAATATTTTTCAAGTTTATGAACAGAAAAAAGAAGAACTTACGTATGCTCCTGTTTTCAGTACTTGTAGTGGTAGTATTGTGTCTTCCTGTTTTACATGAATATAATTTCTATGTATTTGAACTGTTGAAAAACTTAATTGAATAACTGGGGTAGATTTGTGAACAGTGCATTGCATGTGCTATAAGCCAGTTTTGTTGTATTCCCCAACAGTTTTTCTTTCCTTTCTTTCTATATACACGTCTTCATAGCAGTTCATCTCTTCATCACTTAATATAATCACAAAAATAAAGGTTATATGTTAAATGAAATTTTCACTTTTGCCCTGACTCCCTTCCAGCTCGGTCCTTTTCCAGCCCTCTCTTTTCACATATGCTTTAAAATTGTTCTGTACTTTCATGTAGTTTTTGATTTTTTTATATTTACTTCATTCCCCCAAATAGGGCTCAGAATAGACTTGAGACATGGACCATATCATTATGGATATTGAAGTCTCACTAATGATGAGTTCCATTGTATGTTTTTTAATAGATTTTTTAAACTTCATGCAAAAATTCCTTTCATCTTTTGAAAATATCTTGCTATGGTCAGCATTTTATTACTCATTCGTTGTCTCATTTTTATTCCAGGAATTTCCCTCTGAAGCAGGGAGTGTCTGCATATAAAATGGTCTGCAGTTCTCTGCTTCATAGGTCAGAAGCTGGTTTATTTTGTTTCTGTGGCTATGCTCAGTCCCAACAAAAAGAAAAAAGAAAAAACTCAATCTGACAGAAGAACCCATTATTTGTAATGCATCATTTGACACCATATTGCTAATCTGGCCTGAGCAGTTTGTAGACACATGAACTCGTATGGAAAATAATGATCTATATAAGAACCTACTGTAGTAATACTAAGTGCAGAGGTAATTATTAGGTTAGATCTAAAGATCCATACAGGCCATATGCTCTACTGTTAAAAGCAGAAGAGTATTATGAAAACTGTTCATTGGCACAAGCTATGTAAAGACAATGTGATGTCTCCTTGTTTTTATGTGTGCCATTTTTAGAATTAGAAATGGCAAAATGAGCTTGATATATGAAATTTATTTACGAAAATTGCTTCAGAATATTACCTAACAATCTTGATTTTTTTTTTTTTTCTTTTTACAACTTTTTTAATAGTTTATGGTCATTTCATATCCACACACACTATGATGCATTAATAAAAACTGGAAATAAAGAAAATTGTAATTGGATATCCAAACCACAAAGTAAGCAGTTGTACGGAAATTTCACTGCTTAGCTGGGACTGCTAGCCAGAATAGGTGAGATACATTTATTCACTGTCTAATTGTGCACACTGCAGATGCCTCCTCCATCGCCTCTGCTATGACCAAGGGAACTGCCAGCAGTGCTTTTTCCACCTCTTCCAGCTTCACTGTGCACTCCTTGGGCACAGAGCAGGATGCCGGCAATCCAGCAGACGCAAGTAACCGTAGGAAGACAGATATGCTCTGCACAGAAGCCAAACTAACCCGGGGTTGTGGAGAGAAAAGCGGAGGAGGCTCTCAGCATCAGCACCACCATCAGATGACACCTCCCAAGCGACCCGTACTGAACATCTCGCCTCCGCCGGAGGACCTGTTTGACAACAGCCACATGTCGGGATGCCACGACGATGCGCTTCAAGATTCGGAGCAGAGCAACAGCATTTGGATGGAAAACTCACTCTCCAACTTCAGCATGATGAGCTCCAGTTCTTATAACGACAACACAGAGGTTCCACGCAAGGCCCGGAAACGCACACCACGTCAGAAGCCAGGGCCAAAGCCAGTGTCTGCTGAGGAGGCCAGCATGGATGTGTTTGACGCAGATAGCGCCAAAGGTCCACACTTCGTGCTTTCCAAATTTAGCTCAGAAAACAAGGCCAGTGGAAAAGCAAGGTGAGTGAGTTATCAGAGTCAATCATCTTTTGCACACTTCTCTTGCCAAATGCTTCAGGATCTATAAATAGAAAATCCCTTTTCTCTTTCTGATAAAATTGTTTTTGAAGAGCTTCAGAGCACAGTCTTACAAAAATGTTCACAGCATCCAGTCTTTTCAAGTTATTCAATAGTTTTAAGTTTTGTTTTAAATTGTTAGTGGGAGGTAATCTAAATAATCCAGCCTGCATGCTCCAGGGGAGTTTCTGTGGTGTTCGGTATCAATGTCAGTTAAATGTCCTCTCCCACTGTAATACGCAGGGCTAGGCCATGTTTTGTCACCAAACATACCAGTCTCTTGTGAAAGCCAGGGGTCTGGCTTTTGCACGACCTTGTGATAGACAGTTTGAGGGCTGAGTAGGTCAAAAGCCATATAGATGCTCATACAGTTCAAAACCAAGTGGGACTTTTGAAAATACCGAATCAGAAACATGTTCCATACTGTCCAAAATCTAAAATTTTACATGATAGCAAACTGTCAAGTAGCTCAAGTAACTCAAGTCAGTCATTGTATTTTATATAGTGCTTGTGACCAAAAAAAGGTGTGCAGAAGTTGAGAGTGATGGCACATAAAATTACAATAAGACTTTCAGTCATAGCCTCTTTTTGCCCTCCTGCAGATAGGTGATAAAGTGGGGCAGGGTATTGCAACTAAAACAATGATTGTTCAGGCTGAATTTCATTTAGTCTATTTGTGAAGAGCTGAGATGTGAAACATGACACTGATTGTTCTACAGTTTAATCCACTGACTGGTGAATATCTCACTGCTTCAATATTTTCATCCCTGACAATGTAATACATCTAGATTAAAGAATTTCAAACACCATTCTTCTTTCTTTTGTAAGAAATAAATTTAAGTTTAACTTAAATAATTATAAATGTAAAAAAAAAACAATATTCCTGAACATGATCTTGGTTAAATAACCTGCACAGTTTATGTTCAAGATTTTAAACTTGACGCTCATGCCGTGCCTCTGGTCCTCTCAAAATAAATAAAAACGCACTCTTGGCATAATTTAACATGATATTATGTTTAGATCTTCATGGTGTTTATTAACACTACTCCACCAACCAAGAGTGTAATTTTATCTTTGTTTCGTGTTGCCAGCTGACTTCAGTATGTGTAACTGGATAGCTGTGACCCTGAAGCTACTTACTATAATGACATTCTCTTTGCTTTCTAGTCCCGACAGAAATCAGGCGACCAGTCAGAAAGGTGGAATATTGTGTGGCCAGTATCCGCAGAAAAGCGAAGGAAAGGAGCTGAAGATCCTCGTCCAGCCTGAGAGTCAGCACAGAGCCCGATACTTGACAGAGGGCAGCCGGGGGTCTGTAAAAGACCGCACCCAGCAAGGATTCCCTACAGTCAAGGTGGGGATGAATTGTTTTTTGTGCAACCTATCCATTTCTGAACACTTGTTTTTATCATGCGTAAAACACAATCCAAATCTATACAGTGTATTTGTGAAGAATAAGTCCTACACATTCTATATTGCAATAATTGTGCAATACCAAGTAAATTTACATAAAGAATTACATCAGAGTGTTCTACAGTGTAAACAAGTTCCTTTTAAAAGCCTCATATTGCAATACAGCCCTTTGCAAATGACGGAGCACATGTCCAAGTAGATGAACTTTTCCATCAATGAGTTTATTACCTAAAATGAAGATCAGCAATTATAATCTTGGCATTTCTGTATTTACAAATATGAGGGATGTCAAGCAAAGCTGGGACTTGGGCATGTTTATTTTTTCAGAAGACTTTAAGCAAGTATAGTGATGAGATTCAGCTGCAGTAAAACATTTAAATGGTGCAAAAAAAAAGCAGTAAAACATTTAAATGGTGCAAACTGCCCACTGCAGTTCGTGTGAACATTCAGGAACGCCTGATCCTTGAAAATTGACTAATACCTTGTGGAAAAGATGTATATGTCTGTCAACTGTACATACAATCATACACCAAGACCACTTGCACATTTCAGAAACTCAGCTGGGAGTTACTGCCACATCCTCATTTTAAGCCATTTACACATGGTTAGACAAACATTAAAGGAGTTCCTGGGAGGCCAGCTTTTCAGACGTGAAGCGTATAGTCCAATCATGGCTCTGACATACTGAAACTTTCTAAACCTTAGACGTTATCCAAGCACTAGTAAAATGCTGGGATAAGTGCATTAGTGTAGCAGGAGGTTATATAGAGAAATAAAGGGAATTTTTACTTTCATAACTGTTGTGTTTTTCTACACAATACAAAGTCTCAGTTTGAGTATTAAACCCTGTTGCTGGGAAACCCCTAAATTAGTTCAGTTCAAACGAGACATGGTTCAGCATGGGACAGCATCATAAGCTATAACGTGCTAATTAATAATTACATCATTACCACATTTTGTGTGTAGCTGATTTTATAACCCTGAGTTCCCTTTATTGTTCCCAGCTCGTTTTCTCAAAACGTTTGATTCAGTTATAGTTCACAAGACGATATTATTTGACAATTATTGTAAATTAATTTGCATGGATCAGTCCAAAATATGTAACTGAAGGATAAACTGTGGGGGCAAGAGACAATTGCTGTAGTTAGAATAATGGTATAGAAGAAAAATAATGTAAAAAAAAAATTTGGAACATAAAATTAGTTAACGAGACTTTCGGATTCTGTGCTGAATCACCCGTCACTGTTTATATACATGCTCAACAGCATTACTGTGTTCAGTTTTCCCATTGATGGTTTACAGACCTTGTTTGTTTACTAATCTTCCATCCAAGTTTTTTGACTCTCTATGCCTAGTGATGATCTTCTTTATTAAACTATAATGTAGTCATTAGATTGGACAATTGGTGTGTTTATATTCATCAGCTGCTGCTCTATTAACTAATCCCCACAGGTCGATGGTGTGAAGGAGCCCGTCGTCCTGCAGGTGTTTGTAAGTAATGACGCAGGCCGTGTGAAACCTCATGGATTCTACCAGGCCTGTCGAGTCACTGGTCGAAACACCACCGCCTGTAGAGAAGTGGACATCGAGGGCACCACGGTCATCGAAGTGCCTCTAGATCCCAGTAATAATATGACTCTTGCGTGAGTATTATTAATTCGCATTTTAAGGATTGCAAAGAAGTTATACTTTTATAAAGGAAATATCTCAAATAAGGAATTGTGGCTAATATTCCTTAATTTTGTGATCATTGTAAAGCAAATCTAAAAATTTTAAGTTTTTGTTTATCTTGATTTATTGGCAGATTATTAAGCTTATTTGCAGAAATAAATGCTTTAAAATACAGTTTTAAACTACGTTTATTAAACATTCAAAAATAATCCTAAATCTTTTTTTCTTCAAATAATTGTATCGATAAATAAATCGCCTTATGGATTTTAATTGCTAAAGTTATCATTTTTGTATTTTTAAGTATTTTAAAGGTTTTTTTGTCATACAGTTGTATGACTTGCATAATACTTTTACCAAATAGATATTGTCAGGTGCTCACAGTATATGTGATTAGGAAACATCTTAAAAGTAATAAAAGTTAAGGACTGACTAACTGATGGACATTTTACAGTGTGGACTGTGTGGGCATCCTGAAACTGAGGAATGCAGATGTGGAGGCCCGTATCGGGGTAGCCGGATCTAAGAAGAAAAGCACCCGTGCCAGACTGGTGTTCCGGGTAAACATCCCTCGAACCGACGGCTCTGTGCTCACTCTACAGGCACCGTCCTCTCCTATACTGTGCAGTAAGTAGAGCTGGATTATTTTAGGTA
The DNA here is from genome assembly GCA_028565275.1 of Leiocassis micropogon. NCBI lineage: Eukaryota > Metazoa > Chordata > Actinopteri > Siluriformes > Bagridae > Leiocassis > Leiocassis micropogon. Next base: position 2,763,583 of record JAOVVA010000004.1, on the reverse strand, counting down.
TGTGATAGGTGCTAATTGTTACGAATAAAATTAAACCCCTACTCAAAGAGAAATAAATTAACCGTAACAAGTAAACAGGGATCCTCTTTAGAA
>JAOVVA010000004.1:2730664-2741201 GCA_028565275.1 Leiocassis micropogon | reverse complement strand
TTACCCATGGTTAAAAAAAATGTCTTTTAAAAATTATGTGGACACAGACAATTTTTCATTTTTTTCCCCATATTTTTAGAGCCTTACAGTACAGATGTTTTTTTGCTCAGGACTGGGCCCAAATCTAACACCATACAGTTGCAACTAAAATGTAATTTTCTATCTATGATGGTTAAACTTGGAGAGGGAAAAAAAGGGTGCAAAAATGTAATTTCTAAAAACTAAAACTAAAAAACATATCTAACCTGATGTTTAACCCTTAACTAATGAACCACGTGTAGGTGGAATACCTGGAAAATGAGCCTTAATTAGTTATTAATTGGTGCCTTTGCTAATACTTATAGTTTATTAGTTGATTTATTGTTTGTGAGCATGAATAATAATGTTATCAAACAATTTTATGTTTGTGTGTGACCAATATCGACGTCCTTATAGCAATACTTCAAGATCCGCACTCAGGCCATCCAGGCTCTGAAGGGAACCGCTGAAGACCCCTATCCCCACAAATTTCATGTGGACTTGTCGCTTACAGAGTTCATTGAGAAATATAACCACCTTCAGCCCGGGGAGCAGTTATCAGATGTCATCCTCAGTATTTCAGGTAAAATTCATGACGGTTTTGTGAAAAGTTCAACTCTAGGGGGAATTTTTTTTTTTTTTAAGGATTTAACACTAGTTGTTTGTCAGGTCGAGTCCATGCCAAGAGGGCCTCGGGGGCCAAACTGCTCTTCTATGACCTGAGAGGAGAGGGTGTCAAGCTGCAGGTTATGGCGAACTCCAGGTCTGAGACATGCACATACTGCACAATAGATTTATGTCCAGGTGTTCCTCAGCTGCATGCTATTTAATAAATTATATGATTTTTATTTCAACTCAGGAATTACAAATCGGAGGAAGACTTCATTCACATCAACAATAAATTGCGCCGTGGTGACATCATAGGTGTTCGTGGTAATCCTGGGAAGACAAAGAAAGGCGAGCTGAGCATCATCCCTGTAGAGATGACCCTGCTGTCTCCGTGTCTGCACATGCTCCCTCACCTGCATTTTGGTCTGAAGGACAAGGTCAGTGTTCTCGCTTGCTCAAACACATTATCGCCACCTGCTGGCCTTGAGTGAGCATGGGCAGGGGGTGAAAAGAGCAGAGATCCTTACTTTGGATGAGGCTTAAGGTTACTTAAAGATTAATGCTTTTGAAATGAAATCGAGTCGACAGTCTACCTGTGATTCGCAGCTCTAATAGCCTGTGATGTTCAATTAAATTATAAAAGGTGAAAGTACTAATTTTGTGTTTTTGTGACTGTTAGGAAACTCGGTATCGTCAGCGCTATTTGGACTTGATCCTGAACGACCCTGTGAGGCAAAAGTTTATGACTCGTGCCAAGATCATCACGTACCTGCGCAACTTCTTGGACCAGCTTGGTTTCCTTGAGGTGAGACAACAATCTACATCAGGGGTGTCGAAGTCATTTTAGGTCTTGTATAGTATTAATTTATGAATAAACTTATCAACAAGAAAAGACTGTTACAGTAATTAGCTTATCAGGCATACTGGGGAACTGAGAAGAAAAATGTACAGGCAGGGTTTTTCCAGGACACAGGGTTGAGAACCATTGCCATAGGTATATCTGCTCTATCACATATCAGCTACCAGCTATCAAGGGTGCGGAAAATAAAGACTTTGACAAGAGCACCAAATATTTCAGTTGTGGTATCTGTTTTTTTTGTTAGTTTTTTTTTTTACTTTATCAGGCTGTAATTTGGGTTGTGATGTTTTTTTGTTGTTGTTGTTTTTTTTTAATACCGGTGCCAAATCATTATTTTTAAAATGATATCCGTGCCTTATTGGTGCCTGGACCAATACTTTGGGTGGAAACTACCTAACCCATCTATACGGAGTTCCCCAGTCTATCACATAACAGCTATCATGGGTGTCCAAGGCACAAAGCCTCATATATTCTTTTATATCTTTTCAATCTGTTGCTCATGGAGCATTCCAGGACGGTATGTCACACTTTGTGTGATGCTGTAGCCTCTTGCAGCCCCCAACAGTGCATGTATGTGCCGTTCGAAAAAACAAAGATGTAGTCGGCTGGCGTCACGTGGTTCGGAGGAAACATGTGATAGTCTTCAGTCCTGACTGTTAGTAGTAGTACACCTCTCCTGACTTTGCTAGTGTTGGTCTGACTGGGGCTGAGGACGCACACACTGCCAGCTGATGTCCCCAAGCTGTGAAACACGATTCATTCCTCTGCTTTTTAACTTCATCCCGTATGTCCTCCAATGTTTCATTAGGCTTAATGTGTTTCCGGCCTTTTTTACACAACCGTTGAAAGACATTTGTTGCATGTCGCGGTGTCCGAATCCTTTGTTGTGAAATACAGCCACACTCTAGAATGTTTTAGTTTTAGCCATTTCAATTTAAGCATACAAGCTAACGCTACGTGCTGCCATCAGAGCAAGTGTAATCGCTGCATTCACACGCTCATCAGATGGTCTCATTTTCCGAGTGGAAAACATGGACGCTTGTGTTACTAGTAGATTTGTAGTTGAGCGTTGAGGAGGGTGAAAATCTGTGTTCCGCTTCAGTTCTAGTACATACTGCTTATATGGGTACCGGTGCCGTATTGGCACTTAGCTTCGTTACCCAGCCCTGGCTGTAATGCAACGATAATGCCTTTTCTCATCTTTCTTTGGTGTGCCTCTGTCATAGATCGAGACCCCGATGATGAACCTGATTCCTGGAGGCGCCGTGGCTCGACCTTTTATCACCTACCACAACGAGCTGGATATGAACCTGTACATGAGGATTGCGCCTGAGCTTTACCACAAGGTACAGTACAAATGAACTAGGCACTGAATGGAACGAGCTGCCAGCACGATGCTCATCTTCAACGTTTCTGCATTCAGATGCTGGTGGTTGGAGGCTTCGACCGTGTCTATGAAATCGGTCGTCAGTTCCGAAACGAAGGCATCGACCTCACCCACAACCCAGAGTTCACCACGTGCGAGTTTTATATGGCCTACGCTGACTACCATGACCTGATGGAGATCACCGAGAAGCTTCTCTCAGGTTGGGAATCACTTGAACACAATTTCTGAATTATTGAAAATATGACAAAAGGTGAACCTGCTTCACTCTCATGATTTCTATCTTACAGGAATGGTGAAGCACATCACAGGAGGTTATAAGGTGACCTATCACCCTGATGGACCAGAAGGACAAAGCCATGAAATCGACTTCACTCCACCTTTTAGGAGAATCAGCATGTGTCACGATCTGGAAAAGGAGATGGGAGTGAAATTTCCAGCCCCTGACACTTATGATTCTGATGGTACTTAATCATGATATTTTTACAGTAACATAACAGTGTGTATTTAGGGTTCATGTCTGGTCCCAGCTTATTTTTAATGATCTATTTAACATGAAATAACAGGTGGTTTAGTTTTGACCTCAGTTTTGAGTTAAAAGCAAGCAAAAAGATGTCATGCTGCTGTTATTTGCATTATTTTGGTTCACTTTTCATGCAGAAACTCGCAAATTCTTCGATGATTTGTGTGCTCAGAAGGGAGTGGAATGTGCGGCTCCAAGAACAACGGCTCGCCTCTTGGATAAGGTTATTTATTTTTTTCCAATACATCACTGCTGAGTTGATGTCATTTTGATGATATTGGGTATAATTAGATGTTTTTAAGAAAGTAAAAAAAAGACAATTTACTCCCATCAACTGAGCAGAGAAAGCACCATACAGGTCATGACAAAACTGTCATGTAATTCTGCTAATAGCATGTCAGAAGAATATTAAGATAATTTAATGAAGGACTTTGTCAGATGATAATGAGGATCATAGTTGTAGCTGCTCTTTTACTCAGCATTAACATATTTTAACTAAACAACCTCAATTAAGTTTTCTCCCAAATAAATGGACAGTTGTACTGTTCCTGTCTGTCTGATGAATGCAATCTGAATACTCACTTTTTGATCGGTGTAATGATGATTTCCCTTTTTCTTACTTTTGTATTGCAGTTAGTAGGAGATTTCCTGGAGGTGAAATGCATCAACCCTACATTTATTTGTGACCACCCTCAGATCATGAGCCCACTGGCAAAATGGTGAGCACTTCTACGGTTCTACTGTCATCACCGGGGTCATCTCAGCTAGAGTGGTGTTGACACAGAGGGGGTGTGTAGGGGTGGTGGGTCAAAATGGAATATTTTCAGGATGACTACAGTAATCTAAAAACGACAACTTAAGATACATTTGTTTCTCCCGCTCCCTTTCCTTACACCCTCCACACACACACACACACACACACACACAAAAACACCTTACCAACAGTGTTTGACTGGTACTTAGTAACCTAGTAACCCAGTGTAAGGATTTATCCAATGATGGAAACTTAAGCACTTTTGTAAGTCGCTCTAGATAAAAGCGTCTGCCAAATGACTAAATGTAATCAGAAATGTTATGATAATGCATCAGTAATGAAAAAGAAATGGTCGGTACAAAACACGATCTCTGTGAACCCGCATCATTGGATTCAAGTTTTATATATTATTTATAATTATTTACAAGTTTATTATTATGCACCATAAAGCAAAAATGTGACGCATACACTGCTTGGCTAAAGAATTTGCGCACACTGATATGTTATTGTAAGTGATGTGTTAACCAGTTTGTGTGTAAGTGATTCCCCATGCTCCCAGATGCTGTGGGTCTGTGCCACCAGGGCAGAAAAACTCCACATATGTGATAACCTGGTCATTCAGTACATTGAGGTCGTCAGCTGACTTTTATTGCCACATAAGATAGCTGAGCCTAAACCTGAGCAACTGAAGGAACCCCAGATCACAACACTGCTTCCAGAGGCTTGTACAGTGGACACTCTGCATGACGGAAGCATGCACTTCTCTTCTTAGCCTGACGCGCACATCACTGTGGAATAGGGTCAATCTGGATTCATTAGACCACATGACCTTTTTCCATTGCTCCAAAATCCAATCTTTATGCTCCCTGAAAAACTGAAGCCTTTTTTTTCTGATTAGCCGCACTAACAAGTAGTTTTCCTGTGGCCAAGAGTGACTTTTTATAAATAAAAAAGGAAGAAGAAAAAAAACAGAAAGCAGGCATTTTAGGCAACTTTGGAGCTTTAGATGTTATGATGTTTCAATCCATCATTTTCATTCATGATGCACAGGCATGAATTTTTATTAATTCATATCATGTTAAAATATTCGGAGAATTAAATTGAATCAGATTGTGAAGGCAGAATCGTAAACGGAATCGTACTTGTCACCCGAACATACACGTAAAACTGAGAAATGCACTGGAGTCGGAGCTCCATAATTTGTATTACATTCGATTACTAACATAGTGTCTCCTCCTGTTCTTACAGGCACAGATCCCAGAAAGGACTGACCGAACGCTTCGAGCTCTTCGTCTTGAAGAAAGAGATCTGTAACGCATACACAGAGTTGAACGACCCTATCAAGCAGCGCGAGCTCTTCGAGCAGCAGGCTAAGGTCTGAATATTTGAGGCATACCCTGCCTGTGTTTGTGTGTTTTTGGTGAATACTGTGGATGTGACTTTTGTCTCGTCGGTTTTTGTACAGGCTAAGGCTGAAGGTGATGATGAGGCCATGTTTATAGATGAGACATTCTGCACGGCGTTAGAATATGGTCTTCCACCTACTGCAGGATGGGGCATGGGCATCGACCGCCTCACAATGTTCCTAACTGACTCCAACAACATCAAGGTAAATCAACCAGCAGTCAGAAATGCATCGTACATTCCTGCATAATCTTTTCTCTTATAATCCCCTGCTATACTAATGCACTTATCCCAGCGGTTCACTAGTGCTTGGATACCATCAAGATAGAATGTTTTCTGGACTGCCTGCTTAATGTCCGAGACATGTGGTAATGGCTTGTAGTGAGGTCCGGGCTGTAATGTGATGTGGCAATAACTCCGAGATCTAATGTAATGTGCAAGGGGTGTTCGTGGAGCAGTATGAGGTCATGCATTGTCCTGTAACAAAAGAACCCCTTTGGTGATCAAAGCAGGAGTTCCTACTTAGCCTGGTGCTCGAAAAGCTCACGCGGCTTTGAGGTCTGATCATGACTCTGGTGTATTGAGAAATTTCTACCTTGAAGGTAACCAAGCACCAGTAAAAGACTGGGATATGTTCATATAGAGATGAAGTACACTGCCTCCTGGGAGTTTTTTCCATCATAACTGTGTACAGTTATCCTGGCCAATCAAAAATCCCAATACAACTTAAATACCCCTCATGTAACAGCAAATCTAGCAGTAGTGCATCTTTAGGTTTAGTTTAATGCACTCATTCTGATTTGTTATAATTTATATAGTAACAGTTCTTTCAGAGGGACCTGCATGGCAGACGCTTTACGTAAAGATGTTCTAAAGGTGTTTTAGTTGATATGGTGCCGTTTCCATACATTTATGTAGCATTTTTAGCGTGTTGTAATTTTAGGTTTTCTGACATGAACTATTTTAGGAAAGCTGTTTATGCTTTGTGGTTTCTTAATAACATGATAATCTGGCATTTTGTTTTTCATAATAACATAAAGTAGCTACAAAGAGTAGTTTCTTTAACACAGTTTGTAGCCATTCCAGGACATTACCTTCAACTATTCAAGAATAAAGAAAGAAAATGTACATATTTGGTTCTTTTGTTAAATTGTTCAATAGGAGAAATTGAACCATATTCAACTTTTGGGTGGTAATAATTCCCCTTGATGCGTACTACACTACCCCATTTTTTAAATTTATTTTCCTAGAGCAATACGTACTAAAGTGTTTTATTTCTTAACACATAGCGCTTAGACATGTTAATTAGTCTTAATTTGACTTCTCTGTGTAACAGTGTTCAAATATTGACCTGTTGTTTCATTTCTGTTTTAAATAAACATGCTGGTGCATTTTATTTTTGTGTTGCAGGAGGTCCTTCTCTTCCCTGCCATGAAGCCTGAAGACAATAAACCCACTCCTCCAGCAGAGGGCACTTCAGTTTAACACTGTGGCTTGTGATGTCTTCTGATCAGAAATCAGTGACACGCAAGATTATTCGTCAGCACCAGGGTTCATGTTTCTGCCTGACTGTGCAGGTTACTGTTAAAGATGGATGATTGTCACAAAGGATTTTACATTGCTGGAGAAGGGAACCATATTAATGTTTTTTTACTCAGTTAGGCAGAAGCAGTCAGCCCTGTTTCCTTTTTTTTCCTTCTTCTTTTTACTGCTACTTTGCTCTGTTGTGGGTTAACGTCAGGTTCTTACCCTGGAGCAATCAAGAAAATGAAGAATCAAATCCAGCCATATTTTTCTGTAATATTGGTTTTAATACCACATGTCTCTGTATTTTTATTGATCACCATATGGTCATAGGAATAAACCTTCATGTACGCGATTAAACCGTCTGAAGTTATTTAAGCATTGGGACTGAAGACCAATGGGTAACATGATTACTGTATGGCCTGGTGAAGTGGGATTTTATTGATTGATCAGTGCCATGTGCACTTTTTTTAATGCTAACATTGTGACTGACAAAGGTGTACGGTGTAATAATGGTGTGCAGGATAAGTGTTCCCTCTAACACGATCTTCTGCATGTTAGTACATGTCATGGACATTCATATAATTCTTGAAATCAAGGTATGAAAAGCCTCCCTATACAACATGCGGATTTCTCGTTAATAATTACTACTAATATTTTCCTGTCAGGGCTCCACTCTGTATGGCTTTATATTGGATTGAAAAGGTGATCTGTGGTGTCCTGTTATTCCTATTAAATGCACAAATTTAATGGCTGAAAGTCAGTTGGGGAGTTTAGTAGCATTGATGAAAGTGCACTTGGGGTGGAGGGCCATAACTTTTTACTCCGTTTTTAAGGTTCTTCATAGACTCATTGAGTTGGTCGAGGGCAAAGAAAAAAAAAATCAATTTTGGGAAGTGTTACAAATATTGCATGTATTACTTTACATTGTACACAAAAATGATGTTTCCCTTAACATTCTGAAAACCTTTTAGAAACCTGACATTAGTAAAATGTTAATGGTGAAATATTCTCTGTCTTAATTAATACAGAATTCTGACACAGTATTTCAAACGCATTAGTATCGATGCTGTATGCGAGTCCGGTTGTATGTAGTTTGGCAGGAACTAACTTGCAATGACTCGTCTGATGGTGTCTCTGGTTCAAGAGTGGCTTGACGCAAGGAATGCAACAGTTGTAGCCTGGATGTCCTGGATACGTCTGTGCGTGGTGACTCTTGAAGCACCGACTCCAGCTGCAGTCCACTCTTTGTAAATCTCCCCCAAATTCTTGAAAGCGTTTTGTTTCACAGTCCTCTCAAAGCTTTGGTTGTCCCAGTTGCTTGTGAACCAAATTTTTACATTAATGTGCTTGCATACAGCACTCTGAACCAGCCTGAGAGACCATTTAAAGACTCGGGGGGAAACCGTTGCAGATGTTTTGAGTTAATTAGCTCATTAGGGTGTGACACCATGGATTGAACTTTTACACTATTTTCAAATTTTCTGAGATACTGAATTTTGAGTTTTCATTAGCTGTAACCCATAATTATCAAAATCTAAATAAATAAATCCTTGAAATATATCAGTCTGTGTTTAAGGAATATATATAATAAGTTTTAACTTTTTGAATTGAAATACTGAAATAAATCAACTTTTCGGTGATATTCTAATAATAAAAAGGGGGGAATATATATATATATATATATATAGAGAGAGAGAGAGAGAGAGAGAATTTTATTATGCACTGTGAAGCGGCATTCATTCATCCATGCAGTGTGTGTGAGGATTACTTTGTGGACTGCATACGTCGGGAGGAGTCCGTGTCCTTTGTGACCGCCGGGAGCGCGCGTCGCCGGGAGCGCGCACGGTGTAGTGCACCCGCGCAGCAGTTTTCATTGAGTTTCAGGGGAAAGATGGCGATGTGCGCGACGCTCACGCGCTTGTCCTGCAGTTTCGCGGTGCTTTTGCCCTCTCTGTCTAGAGCTGTGGGGAACCAGATACTAAGGAGGACGAACAAACCCATTTCAAGGACTTTCTGCACGACTTCCTGGCTTTCCCAAGGTAATCACACATCATTTTATATCACCAGTGGAGGGATGTGGAACTCATGCGAGACTGAAAATGCAGCGACATGCAACAGTTTCCAGTTTGTCCTGTTACTTGAAGGGCGGATTGCATTATCCATTTACTGGTATTTAGGAAAACCTTTGATCTCCGGATCCCTCTGGTTTTGTAAATGCCCTGTTAGTGCTGTGAGATCTGCTGGATGAGGTAAAGAAGTAGTTATTTCTTTGCACAAATAGACTGCAGATGATCTGCTATTAACAACTTACAACTTTTGTGTGTGTGTGTGTGTGTGTGTGTGTGTGTATTTGTATGCATTATATATATAGAAGTTGAATTCAGTTTTATTTCTATGCACTCAGGAATAAAAATTTACCAAACCAGTACATTTGTTTGGTACATTATGTTCACTTGATTGTACCATAAAACTTTTTAAAATAATTTAAGCAACACTGGACCTTCCTCTTTATCTTAACACATGCACAAATAGACAGCCACAGTTTTTTTTTTTTTTAGTTTTTTTTTTTTTTTATTAAATGCAAGTTTGCAATCATGGTTTCGGTTTGAATACGTTACTATAGTCACAACAACTTTCCTATACACAGAATGTTCATCTGGGTTGTTCTTTCAGGGGGCCCAGATCAACCATCAACTTTGATGTTGTTAATAGTTAGAACACGGATTGTTGATTCCTAGCTATTTGTCTCTGGGATTGTCCTCAGGTTGATTGACAGATCAGCCTCTTTGGAAATCAGGAATGTCTTTGGAATTTTCACTTCTAGGCATGCTAGAAGGCCGGTCAATTCCAATCTGGTACGGAATCTGAAAGGATTATAATTACAGTTATCATCATTTTCATTTACATTTAGGCATTTGGCAGACGCTCTTATCCAGAGCGACTTACAAAAAGTGCTTTAAAGTTTACATCATTGGATACATAATAATCATCATAATGGCAACAAATTTTTGTGCATACATTCTCCCTTAAAAAAGGGTGTTTACTTATTCTAGTGTGTCTTTTTGAATACACAAACGGTACAAAAACAAAAAAGCATCCTTGACAGTATTACAGCAGAGACTTATAAAGTTGCCTTTTTTTCTGCATATGCATAGAAAGTGTAACAATAGACACTTCCCGAATGTAGATTTAGACCTTTGACCGGGGTGAAGAAAAGCTTAAATTGAGACAAGCCAAAAAAAAATAAAAATCTTGCCACTGGATAGTGACACTCTAAATAAATACCGGGTGTGGATTGTAAAGACAAACAGTACTGAGTGGATTGTAATGATAAGCTGATCATGAAACGGGGTCCTGGGATGAGAAGAAGGTCAGTCTTGATGATTACAGCAGCAGCTTTTTGACTAAAATCTACAATATCTAGGTTAGAATAAACACTGAAGCAGTTGTCCGTATAAG
>JAOVVA010000004.1:2715204-2730564 GCA_028565275.1 Leiocassis micropogon | reverse complement strand
GAAGACCAGGATGCTTCAATAGCGGCCTTCAGCTCTTCTGCATTGTTCGGTCTCATGTCTCTCATCTTTCTCTTGGCCATGCCTCATAGATTCTCTATAGGGTTCAGGTCAGGCGAGTTTGCTGGCCAATCAAGCACAGTAATTCCACAGTCATAGAACCAGGTTTTGGTGCATTTTGGGTTTGGACAAATCACGGCTTGAACTATCTTGCTTTGCATGTAATGAGTCTATCCTATATATTAGTTTTACCTTTTAAGTTGCATTACTGAAATAAATGAACTTTTGCATGATATTCAAATTTTTCGAGTTTCACATGTATATATTTGTCTCCTGTTGCCATGGGGACTTGTTTTCTCTGCGTTCAGTTTTTAAGGGCTTTTTCTCTACTCTGTTTATTTAAAAGTATAAATTAATTTCAGAGTTTACTCACTAATTTATTTTTTTAATTAATTAAAAAAAATTATTATAAGAATTTTTTTTTTTATTAATGATTAGTGTTATTTTTTAACACATTGTTCTACAAATTATGTTTTATATGGAACTGGTGAACATTACTGTATTGTAAAACAACATCATGACTAATAATAATCATAGCAGTAGTTGTAGTTGTAGTAGTTGTAATAATAATAATAATAATAATAACAATAATAATAATTTTTATTATATATTACATCTTTTGTCATTATATTAAACATGTGACATTAATCAGACTTGTTGTCGAGCTATTTTTAAACAAGTAAGCAAGCAAACAAACAAACAAACAAACAAACAAACACATTTTTAACATTGACGTATAACAATTAATTATTACTGTTCCAGCGGCGTCCTGCAGGCTTTTAACTTGCCCTGACTCATACGTTGAACACTTCCGGTTTGTCCGTCTCTAGCGGAGCGTTCCTATTGGCTGCCGTCTTCATATCCCATAAGGCCCGGCAATTGCACTTCCTTTTTCTTTTCGGCCATATTCCGCCCGGACGGTACGTGCAATTATCTTACCAAGTTAGCGATTTTATCCGATGTAATCCTTTCTAAGTGTGCGTTTTACACCACATAGACTTTTACACATATTTCCTAAAGTTTGTTGTGTGCATGAGGAAATAAGTATGGCGTGTGTAGAGTGTGTGAAAGAGGAGAAATTAGAGATAGAGTTAGAGGTTGTAAAAACAGCTCAGTGAGTGAAGGATGCGCCTACTGCAGCACGCGGTGCTTTGCTTTATCACCGGGTTGTGTGTTTAAACAGTTTCTTTAAGTGGTTTTAAGAAATAAAATGTACACACACGTACGCACTTACGTATTAACACTCTAGTATCTGTTCGGTTTTCCGGTTAGCTGTGAGTTGACCATGTTGGCTAATAATGCTAGCTCTGGTGGAATAGGGAGGTTTTCTTATTCTCTGTGAGTTATTTTAGAGAATACTGTGTACTATGTGTATCTGCATGTCAAACGTGTGTTATTTTAAAGAATATTGAATACCAGCTGTCTGCATGTCTAACATTTGTGTGTATTTGTGTGTTCACAGGGAATAAACAGTCATGGCCCCCAGTCGGAATGGTATGATCTTGAACCCTCACTTCCACAAAGACTGGCAGAAGAGAGTTCGTACCTGGTTCAACCAGCCAGCCAGAAAACTCCGCAGGTACAAACTCTGAGGATTCGTTTTAGCTTGGAATGTCCTCTTACACCACAGCGATGCCAGATTTCTCCTTTGGGTTCTTTAGTGAGATTCGTGGCACCTGAATAAAAAGTAAAATTTCTTGTATTTGTTGATTATAATGCACTGTTGTCTCGCACCTCCAGGGACAGGGTTCGAAACAGACCCCAGGTTTGTGTGCGTAGTGTTTGTGCATGCTGGGTTTCCTCCAAACGCCCAAAGACATGCTGATTAGGTTTTCTCAAACTGCCTGCATTTTCCTAGAAGAATTGGTGCTATAAAAGTCAGGTTACCAACCTGTACCATGATTTTCAGTGCTGCCGACCCCTGTACAGGAGTGCGAGTGAGTTATGATTTGTGGAAGCAGTCTCCAGTGTTGGGGCTTTGTAACATGGCTGCATCTTTAAGATTAAAGACTGTACAATTTGCAGTTTCTTAGTCATGTGACAGTTTGTATTTTTATCCTAAATTTCTAAGTTTAAAATTGGTCTGGGAAAATGTTATAGCTTCTATAATAAGAGCTAGAACTTTCAAGTTAACATTAAAAATGTTTAATGGATAACATTAAACGAAAATATAAGCAGTGTAAAAAGTACGATTTAATTTTATATACATCAGTCTAAAATATATAATCGGTTCAAGGTTGCTGTGGTTTGAGAGGACATGAGCTGGTTTGTCAAATTTGTGAGTGAGCGAAAGCAGCAGTCATATGATGACAAATTCTCCGGAATCTCTGTACATCTTCTGATGATACTCCTCGAACCCCTTTTGCTGATGACTGTTCTGCTCAGTAGAGAATAACTTATTTAGTTATTTATTATTAGTCATCATCGTTACAATTAAGCGATTTTCAGTCTTTAAGCATTGAGCATTACAGCTTCACAGCACCAGTCCGAATTTTGTACTTAAACAGCTTTCCTCCTGCTCTGTTACAGGCGTAAGGCTCGTCAGGCGAAGGCTCGCCGCGTTGCACCTCGCCCAATTGCCGGACCTTTGAGGCCCGTCGTCAGGTGTCCGACGATCCGCTATCACACCAAGGTCCGCGCCGGCCGGGGCTTCTCTCTGGAAGAGCTGAAGGTGCGATTGTGCTAGTTTTTTTTCTTCTTTTCTTTTGCAGAATTCTGATTTCTAAATGCATTTATTGCCATGTGGAGTTTAAATAATAGGAGGAATTTGAGGTGGCAACAAAAAAAACAAACATGCACGTTCTTTAAAATCCTACAGGCGGTATTCCCACCTTAGCACTCCAGGTAGTAGCAGTGAATTATTTGCTATTTTTGTGTAGAAATAATTATGGCGGATGGTGTGTACCGACTGCTCAGTAAATTTTTTATTTTTTTTATTTAATTTGAAGTTAATTGTTGAACTCTTGTGTTTGAAGTTAGTGTGTACTGTTTAAATACTGCGCTTCGTTTTGAATTGAGAAAATGGGAATGAAGTGCTTGTGTTCAATTTGGGTATGAGGCTGTTTTTTATTTACGGTCTTTAAATTGTTACAAAATAATGTATTAAGAAATTTAATACAATATTTATATTGCCATCCCAGTATAAATCGAATCTGCACCTACGAAGGTATTGCCATCGTATTGATTGACGGTTGATTCTAATCCCTGGATTACATGGACTTTACCCTCATATTGTATTACAGAATAGTCACAACATTCTTTCCAGAGATCAAGGTCTCAGCACCATACAGTATTTTTGCTTTGTTTTTAGCAGTCCCATACACTACAGAGTATATTGTCTTAATGTAAGTATTTGTCCCATCGCCCTGTAACACCCCTTCGCGTGTCCGAGCAGCAGTCAGATGATGACAAATTCTCCGGAATCTCTGTACATATTTGATGATACTCCTTTGAACCCTTTGTGCTGATGACTGCTCTGCTCGACACAGGCGACCTGACAAAAGTACAATTTAAACTGTGATTCATGAGGGCATTTACTTCATGATCGTATTCATGGTTTGGTTTGTATCTCAGGCTGCCGGAATCAACAAGAAAGTGGCCCGCACCATCGGCATCGCCGTTGACACACGTCGCCGCAACAGATCCACAGAGTCCCTGCACACCAATGTTCAGAGGCTGAAGGTGTACCGCTCCAAACTTATCCTCTTCCCCAGGAAGGCTTCTGCACCCAAGAAGGGAGACAGCACTGTAAGTGGCTCAGCACTATTGAACGATTCATATTTTCAGTCTTGTATTATGAACAATGATGTCGTCTGGTGTTGGTGTTTCAGCCACTATAGACATGAAACATTTTTTCCCCTGAAAACTGATCTTTCCCGAAGACAAATTTCAAACTCTTGGTGCAGATTTTTCCCGCCAAGAAATGCTGATGCTAATTTTATTAACCATGTACATCCTGCTAAAACACACTGGTCTATAAGGTTTTATCATGGATATTTCACGTTTTTTTAAGCTTTAATCGTGTTTGTACTAGAAAGGGACAGATCACACTGTCGCTTTCTGTGACATTTCAAATGAACTTTTTAATTCTGTTTAAATTAGTCACGACTGTAAAGAGACGTGCCCAAACAATTGAACCAACGCTGTTGTGCAGATGGTCTGAGGTCTCCTTAGAACGTCAGTTACTTCATATAGTAGATCCTATTTACTGTTTAATGCGTGCTCACAAAAGTGAAGAAAGACCAATATCCTTTATCGTATACAACTCCATGTTGAAGTTAGTTTGTAGCCAAGTTATTCTGGTTTGTTAATCTTATCCAAGTAAAAAAAAAAAAAAAAAAAGTCAGCCATGTACATTAAAAAAACAAAAAACAAAATGGTTTGTCTAGTGTCTTTTAGAAACTTTGTCTATTGTTTTTGTGGGGGAACCTGTTGGGCACAAGACAAGTTCATTTAAGATGGCAGTATAGTGTTGGTCACATCTAGCTGGTTGAGGTGTGCTCGAATTTTATTATGATATCCATAATTTATATTATTGTGTAAGTTTACACAGCGTTGCTAAACCATTGACAATGTGGGAAAACGACAAACTTTCCAGTAAAATCTTGTATTTGAGCAGAGCTGGAATGTTAACAAATTTTGTAACATGTTACCAATGGATAAATGATTATAGATGATTAATAGTACCGCACAATCATAAATCAAAATCGCAGTATGGACCTGCACAATTATTTAATTGCAAATGTAACAGTCTGTATTTATATAATTTCTCAGTTTAGTTTTTTTTTAAAAACACATTGGGGTCAAAAAAATATTGGCAAAACATCCTCTTCATGAAATCATTTGTGCCATTATTTGCTGTTAGTCTTGGTAAATTTGTTTGGATATGGAATGGTTCATTTAATATTTACATTCGCAGTTTAATTTTCAATCGCGGTGTGTCAAATAAGATGCAGATTCTCAGTTCTGGTTTTATTTCTAAACTAAGTTTTAGTAGCACAATCCCAACAGACAAGTTGCACAAATTATGAAAGCCCAAATAATTTAAAGACAAATAAGGCCATCAAAAATCCTGTCCTTTGTCGTTGTTCTGAATAGATGTTGCTCAATATACCATGTTCAATACTGTGCAGTGTGCATTGCATTAACTGAAAGTGTGCCCACTTGTGGTGGACAAGTTAATGGGTGTGTAAGCTGGGAGAGGTTGATCAAGGAAATTCTTGATGTGATTAGAGACATTGATGATCAATTATTAATGTCTAATTGAAATGGATAGGATTCTAATAGTGTGCAGCCATGATAACAGTAAACACAAAGTTTTGTTTATATATTTTAAGACAAGTAGGGTTTTATTGTCTGTATGTGAGAGGGCATAAAGTGCAAATTTGCAGTAGAGGGAGCCGAGTGCTAAAAAAAATGTATACAGAACAGTAAATGCACATATTTTGGGCTGTAAGCTTTTCATAGCAGAGATTGACTTTCACCTGTTCCATCTAATTTTACACTGAAGACACTTGGAGAAATCTTTGCGCATCCTTGATGGACTGGTTTTGAACTCTGATGCTTCTTGTGTTCTTTACACACTTGCATTTTTGTCATTAATCCATTTTTTTGTAAACCTTTATTATAGGAGGAGGAGATCAAGATGGCGACACAGCTCACCGGACCGGTCATGCCCATTAAGAACGTATGTATTCAACAGTCAAACCTGTATCATGGAGACTCTTGATGTCTTGGGACTTGCGTTCTATGCAGTTTATTCGCCTGTGTAACTCGTGTCTCCTGAATTTCTTCTCCAGGTGCAAAAGAAGGAGAAGGCCCGCGTGATCACTGAGGAAGAGAAGAAATTCAAGGCTTTCGCCACTCTGCGCATGACTCGCGCCAATGCCCGTCTCTTCGGCATCCGTGCCAAGAGAGCGAAGGAGGCCGCTGAGCAGGACGTAGAGAAGAAGAAATAGACAGTTATTTGTATGCAACAAAATAAAGCCTCTCCACAAATGGTCAAATGTTGTCTTTTAATTATGAACAGCAGTTTTGCATGTGTAGATGGTCTACTGTGTGAATAATGACACTGTTCTCTTATCACACTGCACATGGAAGGGATGTCCATGTCTAAACACTCTGGTAGGGCAACGGGTGCATGGAAAAGAGATCGATAGAGATATATGCTGCCAATAGATATGCTAATACATTAATATAAAACAGGTTTTCTAGTGCTTCATTTAAAAATATGAATAACGGATTAAATATCTACAACACTTAAAGGAATGCAGAACTAAAAATTTAATAGTTTATATTTTATTTTAAAGTTTCAGGACAAACTTTAAGCTTTTGGGCCTCACTGTATATAAAAGTCTGGGTCCATAGGCAAACAAGTTACTGACAATGACTGACGTATATAAATTGGACCTTAAGTTGGTGGTCTGGCAGCAACTTCTGTAAATGCTGAAACTGTTCCATGGAGATATTTCCTTCTTCAGTGCAGTGATTTATTCTGAAAGACAAATGACTTCAAATCAATCCAAAAGAAAAAGTTGGCTGTTTAGGTCTGGTGCTGTTCCATCTTCGTTAGTTTTGAAGCCATCTTGGAACTTAAATAGAAAGTAAAAGTTTCAAAATTAAGATAAATGCTTATGGGTTCAGGCGTTAAAGCCACCATGTGTAGTCATGTTGCGTAGCTATGGACAAGGCTACAGCAAAATCAAGTGGATGACTGATGGTTATGGTTTCTTGGTAAAATTTAAAAAAAATTTTTTTAGGAGGGTGTAATAAGGCAGTTGATTAAAATAAGTTTATTAAATTACCTTTAGGATGTTCGACCCACTGTCTAACTGAGAATAGTGTGCTATGTCAAAGACCAACATTTTAGAAAGTTTGTCTGCATTTGTCTTGGAGAGGCTCCTGTCAGTTTAATAAAACATAGGCTGTGCTTCTTCATAAATAACTCTAGATGGCAGCATAAGCACAGTGTTCCACTTTGGGTGCATCCTACTTTTCATGAACTTATGTTGATTATTGGGTGTAAAAGACACTTTAGAGGCACTTATGTTTATATGGGAGTATATTTCAATCTAAATCTGATGGAAATAAAATGTTTTTGGCAGTTACTAGTTCCAGATCTCTAGAGAGAAAAAATCTCCACATTCCAGTCTACAGGCTTTATTGTGTATGCTGGATCAGATTTGCCAAAACTGTGTGTGAGCTTGAACATCCTGTTACACATGTATTCCCCTTTGCTGGTATAATAAACTCCGTTCTTCTAGGATTGTTTTTCACTAGATGTTGCTGTCATTTAGCTACAAGAGCATTATTGTGCTCAGGTGCTGATCTTGGACTGCTGAGGAGGCTCAGCATAAGAACAGTTCGTACAGTTATGTGCTTACATACTGATGGCAGCAATTTTGGGGAGGACCACATACTTCTGGCTATTTAATCTGATAGCGTTCTTTAGAACTGCAACTTGAAAAAAACATACTAGGTGTGTGTTGCTGGTTGACAGATGCTTTCTTTGTTCCAGTATTTTGTTATTCGAATATTGGCAAAGTTTAATCACTTAATTTCACTTTTACTAACCATTTTATTCTAGTGAAGGCTGTGGAGATCCAGAGTCTATCCTTGGAACGCTGTGTGTGATGGGCAAATTTTCTTTGCCGATCCACCTACTAGCATGTTTGTTTGTTTTTTCTTCTTGAAATGTAGGAGGAAACCCACAAGAACACAGAAAGATCATGTTAAACTCCACACAGACAGTAATGATATCAGGATCAAACACAAAGCAGCTTTACAGAAACCCGGATCTTCTGTATGTTCTTAATGAAAAAGCTAGCAGTGAAGGAGCGTGAAGGGAATTTGCCTGGAAAATGAACGAAAGCTTAAAAGAAACCAAACCCCAAAGGAAACTCATCTTCTCCTAAGTGAAATTTTAATGATTGGATTCACCACTTGTACACAGAATAGGCAAACAGGAATGAATGTGCATAAAATATGCAAGATGAAGAGTATGAGCTAAAGACGAGGTGCTCCAGAGGCTCGCGCTTGCTGTAAGTCGAGAGGTTAATGGGCCACTTACACTGACATCTCATTCATATTCTGGTGCCTGGGCTTGTCTGTAAGTGATGTATGTCGGCCACTAGCTTTGAGACGCTCGTACTGTTCTCATTAAATGTCACTGTTGAGACGGAACATGGAACGAATTGAAATGATCTCGAGATTTTTAGGCATACGGGTTCACTGGAATTCAGCACAAGTGTCTACTACGAAGAATTTCCCAGACTTTCTTCATTGCAGAGCTTTACGTCTTATATCACTGATGGTTTGAGGCAGTCTTCCTCTTTAGTGAGTACACTCTTAACTAGACTAAGGGGTGGATTATAGCCTGTGCTGCTGAAAAGCTCCATGACTGTATAGAAAGGCAAGATAATTACACACGAACTAAAAAAGGGAATAAATAGCTCACGCTAATGTTTTTTTTTTTTTCAATATTATAATGGAATATTGAACTTTTTGCCTAGTGTTCAAGTAATTATGCTGTAAATCGTGCCTGATTAGTTCTCCACATGTGTTTTCTGTTTGGTCCTGCTATGAACTAACAACACAAGGGGTTGTGTGTTTGTGTGTGTGTGTGTGTGCGTGCGTGCTTACATCCAATTTTCTGGTCTATACTAGAAAAAAAAAACGAGTGCCAAATTGTTTAGATGACTGGGTCAGTGCGTCTCCAAAACATCAGGTTTTGTGGGGCTTTCCCATTGTATACATAAAGTACTTCAAGGAAGGACAATCAGTGAACCAGTGATGTCAATCAGGCTCACTGATGCACATGGAGGAGTGAAGGCTGGCCCGTCTGGTCCGATATCATGTAGCTCAAATTGCTGAAAAAGTGAATGCTGCCTCTGATAGAAAGGAGTCAGAACACACAATGCATTGCAGTTGTTGCGACCGGTCAGGGTGCCCACTGTCTCCAATAGAAAGGCGCATGTGATCATCAGAACTGGATCACAGAGCATGAAAGAAGGTGGACAGATCCGATGAATTACACTGACGCTTACCACCTACCTAATCGTTGTTGCAGAACCAGTACACCTCTTCATGGTAATATCAGGTTTATATATACCGTATGGTGTGATGAGGCCGTTACCGTTTCCTCCCCAAAGATGATTATTTTTACACCACAGGACTTCCTGCAGTGTTTATTCCTCTTATATACAGTAACAACAATTGGTCAACCATTACATTTATTTCCTTTATTAAAGAACGTGAATGGTAAAGAATTGCAAACATATAATAGATTTATCTGTTTGTGTCTGCAAAATCATACTGTAGCAGTAAATAACAACCAGTCGCTTAATAAATTATCATTTACACTTAAGTAGTGTTTTATAATAGTAGTAATATTAACACAGTAGTGTTATGAAATGAAAAAATTGATTGAAATAGCTCACATTTTTTACATCCTCTATAACAGATTACACACTACCTACTCATAGAGCTTACATAACTATCAAACCTACAACACCAAGAGCACAGAGATGACACTAAAGTGGCCTTCTAAAAATGTTAAATGGTAAAGTGAGCATCACACATTACACACACATTACACACACATACACACACACACACACACTCTCTCTCTCTCTCTTATAGTTTTGATTTTCATTTTCTGATGTTTTAGGACGCACACCCTCCTCTAAAGAATACACTTGTACCCAAGGGTCTTTAAGCCTGGGCGCTCTGTCTGTCTGTCTGTCTGTCTGTCTGCGCAGCTGCAGATCTGCATGCTGTCCTGGAGCTCAGGTGTAAGTTGCTGCTCCTCTGCATCATGCAATCCCTACACGGACTCAGGAGTCTCCAACAGGCTGTGAGACGTGATAACAGCAGGGCTTCTGTATCATTAGTCTGGTTTGTGTGCCGTATTGGGCAAACACATGGGCGCTGCTGGCATTCTTGCACACTCCGTGCTCCTTAAATAGCAGCCTGACTGAGAAATGAACAGCGCAGCAAAGCGAGTAATTAGACTCATCACTTTCTCAGCCTGTAAATAAAAATAAATAAATAAATAAATAAATAAATAAATAAAAACCTTTACTATGGCTGTCCTTAGGAGATCAATTTTCGTTCGGGACCAAAAACGAACTGGTTGTTGTCTAGCTTGTTATGTGAATGAGTAAAGTGGACAGACACCCTGAAACGTCCTATAACAGGTTGTGCGGTAGGGTACTTCACGCACACATCCAGTGACAGGAGTGGTGCTTATATAAGCTTCGAATGGCTCTGTGGGAAGGTAGTGTGTTCAATCTGTTTTAGAGGCTACAAAGAACAAAAGCATGCTGTTTGGCTCTACTTGTGCTTCACGTCTCTATGTGTGCTAGGAGCACTGAAGTGTGTTCGAGTGTTTATGATTCCCATTACGTATTTATATACCAAAATATCCGTTCAAATCTTTTTTCCTCTTGTTCCTGACCGAATCATGAAATCATATTGCTACACTTCATCTGCAGCTGAATCCACCTCAAACTAAATTATCAGACAATAAATTACAGCATTATTATAGTACGTTAAACATATCTTGTCATTTTAAACCAGGTATGTTTGTCGTGAAACATTTGTAGTATTTTGCAAAGGAAAATTTTGTAGGAAATTTATACCATATTAACGGTAACTATTTAAGCCATAAAACATGAATCAACAGCTGGGTGGTGTGATAAGACAGTGTGGAGTAATTGTTCCCACCCTGAATTCCCACACCATTATCCTTTTTATAACATGCCTCACAGTGTTTTAATAGTATACTTATAAAAGAATGTCAGAATATCTTGCTTTTATACATTTAATCTTGTGGAAAGTATGTAAAACAAGTTGATTAGTTATGATCTCATATACATTATAGCAAATATACGCAGTTGATTAAAACTAGCCACTAAGTATTCACATGAAGCAACAAAGAAAAAGAAAGCTCATCTGGTAATATGAGTTTTATTAAGTTTTGATTTCAAAAAGCATAGTAAAACAAACAATAAAAAAGATAATTGCTAAAGGCAGCAAAGCAAAGTCATGCTAATTACATCATTCTGTCCCAAAAATTTTGGAACGGGAGTTCATTGTAAAACCTTTATCTAAGTTTAAGCAAATATATTTAAGCAATTGTAGCTTTCATTATTTTTAGCAAAGCAGAATAACTGTAATAAGTTTAACCTTGCGGTAAAGCTAAGCAATGCTAGGCAGGATTAACCTTGCTAGGTAGCTAAAGTTTGCTAGTTAGCATTTTATGTAGTTTCTTTTTCTTCTTCACCTATCGTTGTTTTTGTAAACTTAAATTTTACAGCATTCTTAGTGTATAAATTGGTGGCATGGTGGCTTTAGTGGTTAGCACTGTCCCCGTGCACCTCCAGGGTCCGTGTTTGACTGGTGCCCTCCCACGGTACAAAGATAAGCGGATTAGGATAATTGGTGTTCTCAAGTTGTCCGTAGTGTGTGAATGTTGACCAGAAGTCCTACTAGTGTCGTAAAATGGGAATAAATACAATGGTGACCACTGGCCTCCACAGTCCCTAGATGGATGGATGAGGTGAAGTTAAGCAATGCTAGGTAGCATTAACCTAGCTAAGCAGCTAAAGTTGGCTAATTAGTCTGACATTTTAAGTAGTTTCTTCTTCTTCTTCATACCATCCTATACACTAGGATTTTTAATTGGAAATTGGTGGATCAGTGGTAGGTTTCCATGTGGAAGGGTAAGGTTTAATTCCCACTCAATTCCCAAACCTCAGGCACTGGATGCAGCCCGGATATAATGGGAGGGTTGTGTCAGGAAGGGCATTCGGCATTCGGCATAAAACCCGTGCCAACGGGTCATATGTGTGACCCCTCAACAGGAGCAGCTGAAAGAACAACAACAACACTAGGATATGTAATCATTTGTTTTTACACCATTCTTATTGTATAAATTGGTGTTTGCTCTATGTCAATGATACATAATAAATGCTGTAAATATTAACTTATTAACTATTATT
The DNA here is from genome assembly GCA_028565275.1 of Leiocassis micropogon. Taxonomy (NCBI): domain Eukaryota; kingdom Metazoa; phylum Chordata; class Actinopteri; order Siluriformes; family Bagridae; genus Leiocassis; species Leiocassis micropogon. Next base: position 2,718,505 of record JAOVVA010000004.1, on the reverse strand, counting down.
GACAGCAGTTTACTGTAAATTTACACGGTAGTTTTCTTTAGAAAGGATTTTAATCGCTGGCATTAGCGAGATAAATAAAGCCTGATATTAAAGCTAAGCCCTTGCTTCTTCACAAATGACCTGGCTGTCCTCTGTTCCCTTTCATAAGCTATTGCTCAGACTTCAACATCAAGAAAGAGCATTTTAAAAAACGTGATGTGTGTGAGTGTATTTTCTCACACACACACTGAACACGGGTACTGTTCATACTAAAACATTATTACATACATATGCATTATGTTATCTTATCACTGTTTATCCTCCTCCTCAGCCTCTTTATCTCTTTAACTTTTATTTCTCAGCATTTTCATCCTCTTTATTCTCTCTCTCATCCTTCCTCTTCCTCCTCTCTCACTGCCTTTATCATACTCATAATCTGCTCACACCCTATCATCCCTTCGTTTCCCTTCTCATCATCATCATAATCAACATGGACTCTCCAACTCTTCCTCTTCTCCTGTGTTCTCCCACTGTTCCTGTTGCTCATCTTCACCATTCTTTCTCTCACTAATCACCATTCTCTTCTTCTACATGTATGTGCCTACCCCTTATTTCCCACCACAACTTCATCATGCCCTGTCAGTCTTCCTCTTCCTCCTCATCTTTCCATGATCTCTTAATCTTCTTTATCCTCAACCACTACTGTATATCCTTCTCTTCATGACCCTCTTACCCTTTTTCCTCCTCCTTCTCCTCATCTTTTTCATCCTCTTTGTGTGCTCTTCAGCCCTTTCTCCACATCTTCATACCATTTACTACACTCTACCTATTTATTCCTGATCATTTAGGCTCTGCATGTTCTTTTTTTTTCTCTTCTTCATCGTCCTTCATTCTTCTTATCTTTAATATGCACTTTTTTCTGCATATCAGTATCCTCACAGATCTTTAACTGGTTTTCGTCCTCATCCTCATTACTGGATCCACCACCATCATCATCATCATCTTCACATGATCTCTAATGTTCATCTCATCTTTTCCCTTCACCATCTTCTCATGTACTTCTCACATGCCTCTAACCTGTCTTTCTCCTCCTCGTCCACACCCCACTTTTCCATGCTTCTCCCTCTTGCTCTTTTCTATGGCCCCAGCTTACCATTCATCATCTTCTGTACATGACTTTTTACTTTTCATCGTCGTCATCCTTTATTCGCCCTCACCATAGTTTTCCACTCTACCTCTCATTGTGCTCTTTGCCCATCATCATCATCATCATCATCATCATCGTCAACCAGCTTTCACATAACCTTTGCACATACACTTTTTTGTGTATTCTCATTCTCATTCTCAGTCCTTCTCATCCTTACACCTACTTTACCCCATCTTTCCTTTATTGTGCTCTTTTATCATCACCTTTTCAAATGATTTTTACCACTTCTAAATCCTCCTCAACTTCACCATCATCATCCTTTTCAAATAGTTGTTACCATTTCCTCACCCTACTTTACCCGTCTTCTTCCTCTAACTGTGCTCTTTTCCCATCATCAACATAATCATCAAGCTTTTCACACAACCTTTTCACATAACACTTTTTTGTCCTCCTCATCCTCTCACCCACTTTACCAGCCATCTGTCTTTTATTGTGCACTTTTATTCATCATCATCATCATCATCATCATCATTACCCTTTTCACATGATTTTTACTATTTCTTAATTCTCCTTATCCTCTCCCTACTTTACCACCTTCTTCCTCTCATTGTGTTCTTTTTCCATCATCATCATCATCATCATCATCCTTTTCATCACATAACCTCTAACTCTTCCTCCTTCTCCTCGTCCTGACCCCACATCATCATCCTTTTCACTTGACCTCTACCCCATTCTCCTTCTCACCCGACTTTTCCATCCTTCCTCTTCCTGTTCATCCTTCCTCATCACCATTCGCAATATTCACACATCATCATCATCATCTCCTCCTCCTCCTCCTCCTCCTCCTCCCTCACTCTCTCCAACTGCGCGCTGAGTTTCGGAGATTCTCAGCCGCTCAGGAGGGAACGCGTTTCAGCCAGAAGCAGAAGGTGAGAGTCTCTAACCCTTTTATTAACACATTATAGACCTCTTATTTCGTATTTATTGCTTATGACTGCTTATTATAGATGATGCAAAAAATTATGAATTGGTCCAAAAAAAAAAATAAAAAAAAAATCGGCTTATAATAAAGACGCGGCGAGCGCGCGCTGGAGCATTTACACAGTTTTGTTAGAATGTCGTGTTTCCTTATAGATTATGACGTGGAATGGGGAGCATTTAAAACGTTCATTTGATCATCAAAAGAAAAACAACAAAATTTCGAACCCGGGATGAAAGTGTAACAGGCACGTGCCGTTCCCAGTTCATATCCAACATGCTGCTGGGTTTGTTACTGGGCTGTGCACGAACTAACCGTGCTGCATGGTGTGTGTAGCGTGTGTGTGGTGTGTAATGCGATGGATTTGGGAGTGGTTGTGAGGCTGGAAAGCGCTTAAACGAGTGGCACGAGGCGAGCGCGCGCGTTTCCGGAGCACCATAAGCTCCTGTGATGCTGAACTCCTCACTCACAGAGTCCGTCAGAGTGTGTCAGAGTGTGTCAGAGTGCAGGAATACCTGCTGTAGGTGTGAACTGTGTCATGCATGCTTTATGGCTTTACTTGCTCTTTGCTTTGCAAAACAAAAAACTTGCAGTTTCCCTGGCGCGCGACTTTTAGCCTCAGTATAAATAAGCAGCCCTGTGCCGTTTCTGTCTTATATTTACATAATCTGTCATTTCCTCTTTGTGCAAAACTAAAGACACCGAAACACGAGTGCAGAACTGTACACACACTGATGTAAAGCCAAGGCTGAAACTTGCTCTGTTTCTCATCTCTGCACCTGCATCATCCACAAGCATGCACTAGACACAGGTATACATTTCATTCATGTGAAACACTACTGTGTGTGTGTGTGTGTGTGTGTGAGAGAGAGAAAGAGAGAATGTGATCTCCTATTTTATTGTATGTACATTTATTTATTATTACTCTTTCTGTATAATTTTTTTTTACTATCTACTCATGTTATTTTCTTATGCCTTATGTTTAAGCTTTGGCAAGACAAATGTAAATATTTGTCATGCCAATAAAGCACCTATGAATCTTAAGAGTATATGTGTATGTGTGTGTGTGTGTGTGTTAGAAAGACCAGAGAGAGAGAGAGAGAGAGAGAGAGAGAGGAAGTGTGTGTGTGTGTGAGAGAGAGAGAGAGAGAGAGAGTGTGTGTGTGTGTGTGAGAGAGAGAGAGAGAGAGAGTGTG
>JAOVVA010000004.1:2698864-2713864 GCA_028565275.1 Leiocassis micropogon | reverse complement strand
AGATGGAAAGTGTTCAGTATGTGTGTGTGTGTATATATGTGTAAGAGAGACTATGCAGTATGTGTGTACGAGTGAACAGAAGACATAGGAATTGTGTGTGTGTGTCTGTGTGTGTGCTAGAGAGGGAGGGAGAGAGAGAGCATATATATATATATATATATATATATAGTATCTATATAGTGTGAAAAAAGAGGCTATGGAGTGAAGATAGAGAAAGAAACTGTGTGTGTATGTGTGTGTGTGTGTGAGAGAGAGAGAGAGTATGTACTATGCACGCAAGCAAAAGAGTGATAGTATGTGTGTGACATAGAGAGAGAGAGTGTAAGAGAAAGGGATTGAGATTGTGATGAAAAGTATATAGTATGTGTGTGTATATGTGTGTGTGTGAGAGAACAGGAGACATAGTAATTGTGTGTGTGTGACAGCGAAAAGGACAGAGAGACAGTAGGCAATATCTGCTTGTCAAGTCAAGTGGCTTTTTACTGACATTTAAACCATACATGTCTCATACGCTAAAAAGTAAACAGTGAAAAGAAACAGTATTTCCCAGAGGAACACAACGGAGCTACACAAGACCACAGAGAACTAAATTAGACACAGGGCTACATAAAGCACATGTGAGCAAACAGGACAGGACGGTACAGTGACTACTGTACGAACTACGAGCAGAACAAATAGAACAATGAAGGGCGTTGTCGCGTCAGGCAGGAGGAAGATCCAGTGGGAATAAAGTGTGAAAGGATATTACGATAGTATAATCAATAATAAATGTGATGAGTGTAAACATGACGTACCATTTAGCAGAAATAATACAGGTGGGCAGTACAGTACCTTCAATTGTTTAGCAGCAGATAATGAAAGAAACGTGCAAAATTTGCTTTGAGTATGAGTGTTTGTGTGTGTTTGTTAGCAGCATGAGTGCGTGTTGGTGATTGGTCCGTCCAGTCCCTGTTGGCTTGGGTAAAAAATAATGTTTGTGACATGGCCTGATTGTGTGAGCCTGAATGCATCTGTATCTTTTGCCAGATGGCAGGAGGGTGAAGAGTTTGAGTGAGGTTTGTCTGTGTGTGTGTGTGTCTTTCCACAATGCTGGGGGTTTTGCGGACGCAGGATGTGGTGTAAATGTCTGTGAAGGAGGGTTGACAGATCCTGATGATCTTCTCAGCTGTCCCAACTATCTGTTCCTAGTCAGTGTAATTTCTAATCCAGGAGATCCAGCTGCTCAGGAAGATCCCTAGGGTCCTGCTGTAGAACGTAGTACCGATGGTGTTGGCAGATGTGCTTTTCTCAGCCTGAGACACAAAATAGAGATGCTGCTGAGCTTTGTGAACAGCATTCAGCAAGGTGCCTCCTAAAAAGCACTTCATGTTGGTGTGTGTGAGTGTGATCGGATGGTAGTTGTTGAAGATGTATATGTATGTAATAAGGTGGGGTCCCTTAAGCACCTCGGATTGGCAGCACTGGTTAGGAAGATGTTGAAGCGAGAAACTTGACTCAATATAGATTTTTCCTCCCATCAGCTATGGCAAGGAGGAGTGGTCTTCCTTGACTCCCAATAATTGTATTTCCCAAGCCAATCATAGAAGTTGTTCAGAATATCTAGGAAGGAGTCATCATTGTCACAGGCAGATGATTGTTATCTTCTAGTTGGTGATGGCCTGGATGCCCTGCCACATGCTACTGTACGTGTTTCCCTGATGTCCTGGATGTCTGGGCGTGTGCGCACTTCCGTTCTCTGATGGCCCCCGGACAGTTTTGCTGTACTTATGGACACCTTTTCTATTGCCTCTATTCAGACCACTCTGAAACATCGGGGTCCTCTGCAAAGCACGCACCTCTGCATGTCATCCACTGCTTCTGGTTTGAGTGTGTAATGATGTTCATGGAGACAGCACTTGCATCGATGCACTTGCTGATATAGCAAGTTTGTCAAGTCACCATCAGTTGCAGCTTCCCTGAACATGTCCCCGGCAGTGTGCTCAAAACAGTCCTGAAGTGCAGAGATGGCTCCAGGGTTTTCACCTGACTCAGAACGGAAAGGAGACAAAGCAGTCTCTAGACTCACTCCGAGGAGGATGGAGAGGAGAATGCACAGGAGTGGCAGCCTATAGGGATTTTTTTTTTCAACCTTGCAAGGACTAATGCTTGTACGCTGCGCTTCTGCTTCCTCGCGCACCACTTATGGGGTCCCCTCCCCCAGCAACTGGTCCTCGCGGCAAGCCGAGATGACAGCTCCACTGTGCAAGCTGTTCGTTTGATTATTCCTATCTTCTAGAAATGTCTGGAGGTGGTAGTAGACAAAAAAAAAAACAAAAAAAAAAAAAACAGATGTTCATGTGACAAGATTAAGAAAATAAGTTAGGGAAAGACACAAATTCTCACCACATTGATCTGGATTGGCTGTTACCACCATGCCATCTTGGATCAATGGTGTGTGTGTGTGTGTGTGTTAGAGTGGTGCAGTTTAATCAATTATGCAGTTTGATCGATTGTTTTTGCTCGATTCAGAACCGGTTTTCACTTTTACGTTTATTTAACTGTTAAGTGGTCAGAAAGTGTCAGACTGCCAAAAAATAAAACACAGCTCTTGCAAGAAAAGAACAAACCACATACATCTTTCACAAATACTCGCATTTTGCAAGCGTATCGCTTTTTCTATCGAGTTTGTGGCTGGTTGATGCCATACCGCCACCTGTTAGTCTGTGAGTGTGGAGCAGAAGATGAACAGGAAGAAAGAATTACCGCTTTGTATGAGACAACGAAGCATTCCAGTATTTATTATATATACTTAGTAGTTTTAATACCTAAAAACCAGTAAAAATATCTGATTGAGACAAATCAGACAATAAACATAAGTGCTGTTGAATCAAATTTGAAACTTACAATGCCCAAAATCAGATCAAATCAAGAGTCTACATGTGTGTGTGTGTGTGAGAAAGAGAGAGAGAGAGAGAGAGAGAGAGAGAGGCAGACAGAAACAAAAAGAGAAAGTTCATAGTCTGTGTGAACTTTAGAGAAAGTGACAGAGACTACGTGTGTGCGAGAGAAAAACAGACCTTGTAATAGACATGGTATGTGTGAGTATGTGAGAGAGAGGACATAATATCAAGAGAGAGAGAGACAGTATGTGTGACAGAGCTAGACAAAAGATGAAAGTGTATGTGTGTGTGGCTGAGGCAAATTGGCCCCACTCCAGTCAGTGTGTAAAGTACCTTTAGGCTTCATGCTGGTCTTCACTCTGGTCTCTCGCACATAAACTTCACAAACAATCTTTTTCAGTTTTCATGATTCCCTTGTTTCTGTCATTATGTCAGAATAAACTGTGTAGATAAAGTGTGTGTTACACATTTGCATTCTCACGTCACAGAATCATTGCTTTGCATCACTGATGAGTTGTGCATGAAGCATTGGCCATGACAGGCTGCTGTTTTTTTTTTTTGGGTGAGCGTTGCATTTGCATGATTGAGGGTCGAAGGTTCCACAAGAAACCTTTGGGTTCACATTGGAATCATGGTTCTGATGAGCCATTAAAGAACGACAACATTCAAATTGAGATGCTTTGAAGGATGATCAAACATTTTTTTTTCTTTCTGTTTAGGGTTCCACTGTGGACTAGACACCAATCTCATCCTCATGCACCTCCAGAACAGCTCATGTGACAGCTCCGTGTAACCCATCTCAACCACAGAGAACCTGCGACCGAGATGACAGCTTGTCCTGCTTTCTTAACCTGTGGATGCCGTTAAATAATCTCGATAGCTGTTCCTTTGCAAATTCCGAATTTCCTTTTATTTTTCCTTTCACTTTTGCGCACTTCAACACTGAGTCAGAATGAGTGAATCGCAGGAAGCGAGTTCGCCAGTGGCCGGGATCGGGGGCCCAGCAGCCTGCGTCACTAAAGTGGAGCTGCGCGTGTCCTGCAAATCCCTGCTGGACCGCGACACGCTGAAAAAGTCTGACCCCAGCGTCATCCTGTTGGTGCAGAGTCAAGGCCAGTGGACTGAGGTGAGTGTGAGCTGAGAACTGTTGTTATTTAACAACATTCTGAGAGGGCACAAAAATATTTCCTAAAATCTTATACCAAGGTTGTTGAAATGTTCCCAGAAAAGTTATCCAAAATGTTCCAGGAACTCCCAGAAAACTGCACAGTTTAACATTCTGAAAACCAAAAAAAGCATAATATCATGAGAATGCTTGATGCTAACCTAAAACTGTTAGCTGGGTCACATCTTACTTATGCTTTGCTTATGCAATATATTTAAACTCAATTAGTACTATTAGAACTCTTAACTCTTAATTAAGTCCTATTTTACATAAGTATTATACATAAGTATCATACTTATTGAAAACTTTATTAATATTATTTTTTTTCCAGGAATATAACATTTCACTTCTTTTTTTTTTAGTAGAACATGAGACTACTAAACACACTGGTGTCACATATGTTCTGGGAATGTCTTTGTTTAGCTTTATCCTTAACTTCAACTCATAAAGCCCCTATGTCAGGGGTGGCTCAGTGGTTAAGGCGTTGGACTACGGTTTGGAAGGTCCCAGGTTTAAATTCCACGACCACAAAGTTGTCCCTGTTGGGCCCTTGAGCAAGGCCCTTAACCCTCAACTGCTCAGATGTAAATGCATGTGACATGTAATGGACACTGTGGTGCAGTCATGTGACAAGCTGTGAATTTGTGTACCCATGACATCATTTCCAAAATCATGTTGTACCTGGGTAGCACACGTGAGACGACTAGATGGTTTTAAAAAGCATAATTTATGTATAGTTTAAGTATAAGTTTAATCATATTTAATTATTTAACGATTTACTATCATCTCATATTTGACATTTAACCTGTTCTGAGTGGAATTCTCAAACAAACTGATATAAAACCAATGGAGAAAAGATTGCTGTGACATTCCTGATGTGACGTCTTTCAAAATATGTTCCATGTGGTCTGTTTGGTCTGTGTTACATCCCCTATAATGTCCCTTAAAGTCGAAATGGATCTGGGCTCTTATGGGTTAAGTTCCTCAATTGTCAATGTAGAAAAAGACTCAGCAACCGCAACAGTTCGTCATCCGCTGTGACAGCCTCACGCTGTAGTTAGTGCTGCAGCTGTCGCTTTGTGTTAAAATTCAGATAATGTAAAACATGAAATGTCTTGTACATCTCGCTATAAGGAATGCTCTGTCAAAATGTTCAACAAAAATCCCAAAGAACATGTTTCTAAAGTTCTGTAGGATATAACGTACTGTATTGAAATACAGTTCTGTAGAAGGAGTTCTATAGTAACGATTCGCTGATGGGTTAGGGTCAAAGTTTTAAGCCTTTATAGGTTAATTCAATTTCTTTTTTTGCTTCACACTTTTATACATTTTTAGGTAAACTTACAATTGAATGGTAAAAACGGTATTATCAACTACAACACGGCTTTCACAAGAAAATACAAACGTTTCCATGTTCCACAAAGAATTTGCTAACTAATCTAATTATTACTTCTTCTACTTTTAAATTTGATGCAATACCACCACCTACTGGACTGGAGAAAAGATAGCTGCTCGAGACGAATCGGAAAGTAAACTTAATTTGTTGACACAACAAGGACAAGAAAAGCTCTTGTGTAAATTGTAGATATTTGAAAGCAGTGTAGAAATAAGAGTAATTCTTTAAATAATAAAAGATGCATGCATGCATGCAAAAATTCCATAGAGTTCTATAGGACGTCAACGTCATAGCATGAGTTCTATTGCGGGTCTATAGAGTTCTATAGAACTTAGGAGAAATTATATCGTAAATACACCTCAATGTAAAATTTCTATAAAGTTCTATAGTTTTAATATATTTTTTTTGTCATGTCAATGTCAGTTTCGCTAATTGTGACCTAATTGTGTCTGTGAAAACCCAGCTAAAGTAATTATGTTTTTTTGTTATTCACTCGACATAAAATCATATGTAGAATGATTTCAATTTGTTACCTTTCACAGGTAGATATTTAGGTTAGACTAGCATACAGTTGAGTAGCTAAATTATCCGGCTGAATTACTGAGTGAATAAGAAAGATATGCATCTACTAACGTTTTAAATATGTAGACAAGATTTACTATTAAAAAATAAAAAAAAAATATGTAGGTCATAGAATGAATGAGTGACAACAAGACCTGACTTCCTAAGTGTGTTTTCCACCTTACATGTCACTATAGACAGATGAAGACTTTATTTATTGGTGAGTTGGTGGTATAAAAGGAATAAAACATATTTTTTTTCCAGTGTGTCAAATGTGTGCTTAGTATAGGGAAAAAACACAAAAATGTACAAAAATAAAAATATTTGTACAGGATAGTAGAAGTAACACCGCTCCGTGACACCACCTCGTCACTGATTATTTCTCTATAACAGCGCACCATCACAGTGTTTTATTTCCTATTTAACGCATTAATCCAGCTCACTGTAATTATTACCGTTTGACTGGCCACTTGATTTGAATTGAATTTAAATAAATGAGTTCGATCCAAACTCAGTCTATGAATAGCGTCGGCTTGAATGTGTTCTTTTGATGGAAAAATCCACGAATAAAAAGTTTTCTAGCGCGAAAAAAAATAGCCAAAGTATCAATGCCCACATTTAAATAATGAGACAAACTTTTGAATAATTTGAATAGTTGGATTATTTTCAAAGTGCCAGTGAAATTTATTCTGCAGTTAAAGAGCTTCTTGGCTGCAAGCATTTGTGTAAAGTGTACAGTCCCTTGAAGAATTGCTGCACAGGAGCAGAAGCCTGAGTGAGAAATACAAGAAGCAGCTCACAGCCAGTTTTCCATTTGAAAGAAGTCATGTTAAGTAAAACATTATCTGAATCCGCAGCCACGGTTTTGAAGACAGCCGGTGATTTCAGTCTGCGGGAATATTTCGGGCGGAGGGATGAAATCTTAATCCTGGCACTTTATTATTTCGACTGCACTGTAAAAAGAACAAAGTGAAACCCAGTGAGGGATGGCACTCGTGTTCAGACAGCGCCTCTTCTCTTTTAGCCTGATCAAATGACGACTCACAGAACGGAAGAGACGGAGCAACTAATTGCCCACATCTCAGTTTATGTGTACCTCAATCTGGAAAATTTTTAACCCTGCTGCTTTTTTTGAATCCTCGGTATGTCAGGATGAAATACAGAGCATCTCCGATCTCAGCATGCTGGAGGAAGCGAGATGATGACTGACGAATAGCTGGAATGATATTTCAAAAAATGTAGGTTTCAAATAAGCAGGAAGAAATGACAATACTGTCTGTTTTGTCGCTCTCAACACGCTGTCGTTTCCTTACGTCTCAATTCCGTGCTTATAAGGATATATGGAAATTAGATGAAAACAAGTATGAATGTGGAAAGCTGCTCCTTCTCATTAATCATAAGACAAACCTGGAGTGGAATTCATTAATCTCTCGAACGGCAGGAAGGTCATTAATTCTGACAGTGCCAACACAGAGTTGGTCAAAATCTATGATAATGTATGCAAATGACCTTGCAGAAGTGTTTTCAGTAGAATTGTGTATGCATGCTGTCAGGACTTATTTCACTAGACATCAATGACCCAGAGCTTTTATTTACTTTCAAACCATTCTTCATTGCATCAGTTGAACTCCATACAAATTATTCTCCAGCTACATGACATTTCTAAAAGCAGAACACAACACAAAGCTGATAAAACTAAGCTAGCCAACTATTGCTAGCACACAAGAACTCGTTTAAGGAGAAAGGCTTTTCTGTCCTGATCAGGTATGAGATCGTCCTTGTGCAGGTTTTCAGAGCTGAGTTTTGTGGAGCTGTCTTGCACAAAGACAATTTTAAGGCATAAGGCTCCTCTGTCGCCTCGGGTCTTGTGTGCATGGAGTTTGCATGTTCTCCCCGTGCTACAGTAGGTGGGAACAATGCGTGCCTTCAAAATGTTGCAAAAACTGTGAGCTCTGAATGGAAGTTACTAATGCATGATGTCCATGACGAATTACAGCAGGTGAGGAACATCATGCTTTAGAATACGTTTTACTTCCTTGACTTTATAAGTGTAACAGTTGAGGCTCCACATCAGTGGAGTGTGAGGATCCATTCGCTGAAGTTTTATTTAAAAAATCTTCACAATCCAAACAGCCTTCAATTTATTTATTAATATTTATGCCGGATATGCTGTGTAGGGTCACAAGGGGCCTGGAGACTATGCAAGGGCACTCAAGGTACACCATGAATGGCATGCCAACCAGAGGTGGGAATAGTACACAAATACTTTATTTGAGTAAAAGTAGAAGGTAGAGATAGCCTACGTAAAATAATACTCACGTAAAAGTAGAAGTCCTCCATTTACAATTATACTTGAGCAAAAGTACCTTTCCCTACAGTACTTACAGTAGTCTTAAAGTCATACTGTAGTAACAGTCTCTCTCTCTCTCTCTCTCTCTGTGCTATCCTCCTGACTTTGAACATATTAAAATACATAAATACATAATTAGGGAATTATGCCAGCTAATCCAGCAAGTGGTGATATTACTACTTGAAATATCATGCATCATGCTGGTAATGTAACGCAGCGTTATGCAGAAATATAGTGAAGTAGAAAGTACAAATATTAGTTGTAGAAGGTTGTGGAGTAAAAGTAAAAAAGTATGCACTAATTAAATCACTTAAATAAATTAGTTATGTGAAATATTTACTTAAGTACAGTAACAAATGAAATCTACTTAGTTACCGTTTACCGCACACACACCCATAAATACCCAATTATATAAAGTCTTTGAACTGTAGGAGAAAATGGAGTACCCAAATAAAACCTACCAAGCATGGGGAGAGCATGCAAGCTCCATGTGCACGGACCAGAAGCAAGATTAATCCCAACCCAGGACGGGGATGAAACCCATGAGTCACAGTGCTTCCTAATCCAAATATGTTAGTCTATTATACAATCCCGATTACAAAAGCATCTAAAAAATCAGTATAACAGAGCAAGAGTCATGGACAAAATGGTTCAGAATTTAAACACAACATAACTAAAGGTAATAGATAAATGTCCATGTGCAGTTTATTTGGGGAACAGCCAGGAGGGGGGCTGAGCGGTGACTTAGTGGTTTGCACTGTCGCCTTGTACCTCTAGGGTTCAGGTTTGATTTCGCCGTCTGGTCTGTGTGCATGTTCTGCCCGAGCTTGGTAGGTTTCCTTGGTAGGTATGCAGATTATGCTAATTGGGGTTCCCAAATTGCCCGTAGTGTGTGTAAGTGAGCGTGTCAGTGTGTGTATGAGTGTGTGCCCTGCGATGGTTACCCCACCTAATGCCCTAGGTCTCCTGGGCCACGCGCCCCTGTATACAAGATAAAGAGGTACAGGCAACAACGATGAGACAGCCAGGAGCGCTCCTCAGGCGGTCAACTGTCATTAGTTTTTCATACTATAATTATTTGTAGCCCAAAACAATCCTGCACACTTTACATTAAATCATAGCCTAGTAAAATAACCAGAAAATTACTTATTTATTTATTTAGTTATTTATTTAAGTATTTCTTTCTCAACACATTAATATCATATTTCAATGTGGCTCATTGCTGTTTTACACGAGTTTCCCAGGAGGCTTAGGGCACGAGGCAGGGTACACCCTGGACAGGGTGCCAATCCATCGCAGCGCACACACACACATACACACACTCACACTCTCATTCACACACTACGGGCAATTTGGGAACGCCAGTTAGCCTAATCTGCATGTCTTTGGACTGTGGGAGGAAACCGGAGTACCCGGAGGAAACCCAGCGAGCACGGGGAGAACTCCATGCACACAGAAGTCTGGACTCTGGAGGTGCAAGGCGACAGTGCTAACTACTACACCACCGTGCCGCAGATTACAGGATAAACAATTATAAAGAGATAGAATGATAAAATGTTACAATTCTACAGCTATGGAGTGTACACAGACACCTATTGATATTCATTCCTGTTCATACATTTTCATACCAGAGGAAATGTGTAGCGTCTGAGAAACTAGACATAACATCAGATACTGCAGTGGCTGGATTTTAGCAAAAAATCTGCACTGAGACTTCAATTTTCTGAAACCGGAAATGATATGGAAATATTTTTCATTTCTATTTTATTTTTAATCTTGCCAAGACTACGTTTCTGCACATATCACATTGACATAATAACCTTATAACCTCCAACTTCTGATTGGAGTTCACATGGAGATCGCTCAGGGCGGCTGCTGATGGCTCCATATGGTCTGCTTATGGATACATGGGACTGCTGATGACAGTTCGGCTTATGATAGTGAAACAGTTTCACTATGATGGCTTACAGTTACTCTCATAGTTTTATGATTGAAATTATCATGAACAGTTTTGTCTTCATCAGTGAACAGCTGGTTACCTCGAAAAAAGTCAAATTCATATTAGCGAAAATGGGTTTCTATTTAAACAATTGCACTTTTGACCTACTGTTATGCCAGACATGGTAGAGCAGATTGAACTGCTGGGGAATAAAAAAAAGGAAGAAAGAAAACAAATAAGCAAAAAGTTGTGAGTTGGTGAGATTCTACCCCAAGTTGGTAACATACTGCTGCAAATCTGCCAGTCACAAACTCTCCCATTTCCTAACTAAGAGATACTTGGAGACACACAGCAAAAATGATTCAGATGAGTGGAGAGCATTCGACTGGATGAACTCTTAGTTTTCATGTTCTCTCTGTGCTTGGTGGGTTTCCTCCGGGTACTCCGGTTTCTTTCTACAGTCCAAGGACATGCAGATTGGGCTAATTGGCGTTCCCAAATTACTCGTAGTGTGTAAACGAGCATGTGTATGTGTGTACCCTGTGATGGATTGGGACCACCGATAGGCTCAAGGTCCCCACGACCCTGTATATAGGATAAAGCGGTATAGACGGAGAGTGAGCGAGAGAGTTTGGGAAAATGTTCATTTTTAACTAAAGGCCATGATGTAAAAATGTAAAAAGTTATTAAGCAGGTGTGGATGATGTACGTGATATATTGGAACATTCGTAAGTCGTGCCTGATTTAACTTAAACACGTTTCTGCACAGAAACACCATCTGCTGTATATACATCGAACTTTAAAGAAGCTTAAATTCCAGTGTACATCCATGTAGGCGTCTTAAGTGTCACATCGCTACCTCGCTCAGTGTGACGGGTCGTTCCTCGTGTGAATCCAAGGCCATAATTATGCCGTCAGTTGTTGCGCCTGCTAAGCTCCTGGTCTATGTGTTAAACTATGAGCCATCGTGTTTTCTTTCGAACGCATGATTCACTGCAGTGTGAGTCAGTCTCAGTACACACTGCTGTGACATTGACAGTGTCAGATAACAATACATTAAATCAGACCTCCTCGCTGTGGTAAAGTCAGACTGAATGAAGCAATTATTAAGAGTTTGTATAGAGATTTTATTACACGGTGGCTGATGAATAGCTCAGAATGATAAAAATGGATAAAATGGTCGGACTAGAAATAAATTAAAGGACGTGCTTTTGTCTCAGATTTCATTCTAATGCATGAGGAACTCCATTCATTTAGGAGCCAGGCTTTTAATTATTATGTGAACACATGATTCCATCAAGACACATGAAACCAGGCAAAGCACCGGGCAGCATACTTGAATTCCTCCGCATACAGTACATAAGCTCACGGATGCCTCTCTTGTCTTGAGATTCTGTGGTTGACAAGAGATATACTTGCACTCTTATCTTATGTATGAGGGGCGTTCAAGTCAAACCTGGACTTTAGTGTGCAGAATAACAGTAATGACAGTAAAAACTCCCAGTATTTCCCTATATAATCCCCTGCTACACGTATCCCAGTGTTTCACTAGTGCTTGGATACCATCAAGGTAGAAAGTTTCTCCTCAATATGCTGGAACCATGATCAGACTATGCCTGTTCACATCTGAAACACTGGCCTCCCAGGAACTCCTTTGATGACTCAAACATGTGGAAATGACTTGGAGTAGGTCGGGATTGTACGGGGAATGTGGCAATAACTCCCAACCGAGTTCCTGCAATGTGCAAGTAGTGTTTGTGAATGACAGTTCCCACAGACAGATGCATCTCTCTCGCAAGTTGCCGACAAGTTATCCACTGGTTTTCAAGGATCAGCTTGGCTGGGCTCATCATTCACACAGAGTTCTTTTGCACCGTTTAAATTTTTTTACTGTGGCTAAGAGTCTTATCACCACACTGTGCTTGAAGTCTTCTCTACAAGCTTTACACCTTTTACAAGACCCGGCTTGACTTAGGGTCAGGGTCGCAGTCAGTGTTAAACTTCATCTCTGAGGTGTTCAGTCGGTTGAGGCTTGCAATCTGTGCAGACCACTCAGGTTCTTCCGCTCCAGCTTTAGCAAACCATGTAAATTTTTGCATACTCATGGAGGAAAAGCTTTGAGCTCCTTAATTCCTTTGAAGAGAAATGATTAAATTACAGCATAGAAAGACGTTTTATACATTGGGGTGTACTCATGACTTTTGTGGAGGAACAGATGGTTCAGCTGTCCACAAACTTTTGGCCGAATACTGTATAATAAGCAGGTTTTGGATCCGAGTCGAGCGAGTCAGGTGATCTTTATTCATTTAATCTGGCCTCGAGTGCTGGCAGCGATGCTGAGAGCGCAGCTCAGTGCTCTTGCCTGTGGGTGAGTTCAGGCGCTGGGATTTAGGATGTACACAGAGAGGATATAAGCCATTAGTCTTTCTACTCCGAGCTTTTCCAGTCTCTCTCAACAGGGAAGTGCCATTGTCATGCAAATCGATAGTGGCTGCTTAAACCGAGTGGGAGCGAAACCCACTCACATCTCATTTTCTGTGACCAACTCACAACTCCCTCTCTATATATTCCCTCCTTATGTTCTCTAACGCTCTTTTATCACTGTCTTTTTGTTCTCTCAGCTACGACATGCTTTTGTCCTACCACAGCCATTTAACTGGGCACCTGCAGCGTCCTGCATGGTTTACATATGCTGTGCACTATTTCATAGCAATTACCGTTTTATATTCAGTTATTTTACATAACTCCCGGGAAGACCCTGGATTATTGCATTTGACAGATCAAATCATTCCTGATAGTAAATATTCAGCAAAACCAGCAGGTCATATGCAGGAACGTGGCTTTAAAGAGTTTAAGAGCAGTAAGATCAAGTTATTTGATCAGCATAGAGTCATGCTTGCAAAAGTTTTAACCCTAAATTCACAGTACGAAGTAATTTCAGGAAGCAACAAGTGACAAGCAATATTCGGATTGAGATTTTATCAGTTTTCTGCAAATAATTGGTGCAAATGCTCCCTGACTAATTCTATGGTGTGTGTGTGTGTGTGTGTGTGTGTGTGGTTCAACATTTCTTTGGTTCCCTTCTCACAGCTTTAGTTCCTACCTAACTATTTCTTATTTACCTTGGAGGTAGTTGAAAAAATTCCCAAAGTGCCAATTATTAGTTTATAATAAATAGAAAGCTTGTCTGAAAATTACCTAGATTTTAAAGGAAAATTTGTGTTAACATGGTGAAATAAAGATTCAAATGAAAATTGAAACTTAGATTAAGAGGTGTTAAATATTTTGTGCAC
Source organism: Leiocassis micropogon (assembly GCA_028565275.1). Classification (NCBI taxonomy): domain Eukaryota; kingdom Metazoa; phylum Chordata; class Actinopteri; order Siluriformes; family Bagridae; genus Leiocassis; species Leiocassis micropogon. Next base: position 2,700,281 of record JAOVVA010000004.1, on the reverse strand, counting down.
AGAATAAAAGACTAAAAGAATAAAATGCTACATGCAATTGACTGATTAATGAAGATCAACATCATTTTCTTATGTTTTTTAAGTTTTTGAAATGCTAATTGTTTTTCATTTAAGTGAAAACCTATAACTATACACTTGTTTGCTTAATACTTATAATCTGTGTTATAGTAAAAAAAAAATTAGACTCTTACTCTACAGTTGTTTAACACAGCAGTGTGTATGAAATGTACAGGTGAAACTCGAAAAATTAGAATATCGTGCGAAAGTTCATTTATTTCAGTAATGCAACTTAAAACGTGAAACTAATATATAAGATAGACTCATGACATGCAAAGCAAGATAGTTCAAGCCGTGATTTGTCATGATTGAGATGATCATGGCTTACAGCTCATGAAAACCCAAAATCCACAATCTCGTAAATCTTTAACGTTTACATTTAGGTGTTTGGCAGACATCTCTCATCCCGACCAACTTACAAAAGTTCTTTGAAGTCTTTGAAGCCTACAGTGCAACATGCGTCATCTACTTTTATTTTAGAATAACCAGGAATACATTTACATATCAGCGCAATAGTTTTATTTTAATAAATGAAATGATTTATTGGTAAATTGTGACCTTATTCCTGTCATGTTGTTTGTTTAGCTGGATCGCACTGAGGTGATCAAGAGCAACCTGAACCCAGTGTTTGCTAAGGTCCTAATGTTAGACTACTACTTTGAGGAGGTACAGAAGCTGCGCTTCGAGGTCTATGACATTCATGGGACCCACAGCATCGGTACCCGCGACGACGACTTCCTGGGTGGGATGGAGTGTACGCTCGGTCAGGTGAGACACCTGTGCTTGTGTGTAAGTTTTGCTGTTTATACTTTTTCTCAGTAGAAATGCAATAAGCAAATATCTTTCAATCGCTTCAACAGATAGTGGCTCAGAAAAAGATGGTGAAGCCTTTGCTATTGAAATACGGAAAGTATGCTGGAAAGTCTAACATTACGGTGAGTTCTGTTTTAGCTCTTAGCGTTTGCTTCCTTAATTCTAACATTGTTGAATAGTAAAATCTGTTCTCTTTTATTTTTATGCTAAGTTACAAAAAAAGTAAAAAGTTTGTTCTAGAAAAATAATCAACTTGAAAAATTAGAATATCGTGCAAAAGTTCATTTATTTCAGTAATGCAACGTAAAAGGTGGAATATATGAGATAAACTCATTACATGCAAAGCAAGATAGTTCAAGCCGTGATTTGTCATAATTGAGATGATGATTATGGCTTATAGCTTATGAAAACCCCAAATCCACAATCTCAGAAAATTAGAATATTGTGAAAAGGTTCAATATTCTAGGCTCAGTGTCCCACTCTAATCAGCTAATTAAGCCATAACACCTGCAAAGGGTTCCTGAGCCTTTAAATGGTCTCTCAGTCT
>JAOVVA010000004.1:2675476-2691332 GCA_028565275.1 Leiocassis micropogon | reverse complement strand
AGCGACTGCAGCCAAGTCAAGTCCTCAGAGAAACAGCTGTCAACATCAGTCGAGGCCAGAACCGTCTTCATGGTAGACTGAAACCGTCCCCAGACACCAGACGCATCCCGAAGAGACACGCGGGGATATTCATATCTTAGAAACCACTTTGGTGTAATTAATATAATGTGTATTAAGAACATTCTGGGAACATTATGGATTTAAAGTCCATAGACAAAAACAAGTGGAACAGAATTATCCATTAATGATACCATTAGATACGAGTCTCAAGGTTGGGCTAAGAATGATAAATCACATGACCTAATGTTGAAGGGATGGCTGGAATAAATTTACCGTAAACGTGCAGCAAAATCATATAATCCTGTGACTGGTTGACGTTATTTGAGTTTCTGTATGTTTTTTTGGAATGTTTGTAACATGCACAATGTTTTTGGAGAGGCGTGATGTAATCATGTGAGGGCAGCATTTATTGTATTGAGGGCAGTCCATATACTGTACCATGGTGAACTTTGTTCCAGTTGTGGATCAAAGCACAGGTAGGTACAGTAGATAGAAACTAGTATGATAGTAGTACAATTGTAGTTGTGGGAGAGGTACAAAGCAGGAAACCAGAAAATCAAGACAGAACCGAAGTACTAGGAAAACATTTAAACAAGGAAAAAGACTCAGACTTAATGACTTTATACCCAGGCAAAGAAATAGATGGGCTTTAAGTAAACAAACTAATCAGAAGGTGACACTAATGGCACTGTAGGGAAGTAAATGTCAAGATGTGACAGACGCAACACACATTTCAAAACACATACTGACAGAAACGAAACAAAAGACATTGAAAGCCAGTTTGGAACACACGCTGAATGGAGATTCTCTAGAGATTGTTACGCGTGAAAGTCCTGTGCCCAGCTCATCTGGCACCAACAACAGTGCATCCATAACAGCTGTCCTGGAGCCTGTCCCGGTGAAGTTAGTGCAAAAGGCAGGGTACAAATCAATTACACACTATGAGCAATTTTGCTTACAGTGCATGAGTTTGGACTGTGGGAGAAAACGGACCAAGCGTTCCATGAATATAGATCGGAGCCAAGGATCAAACTCACAACCATGGTTGAGCAAGGCGACAATGTGCCACTACTAACAATGTTGCCTTGGACAAAGACACATTTTTTCCCCCATACTGCTGTAGTATAAGAGGGATTGACTTGTGATGGACATGTGATAAAAATTTCTCATGAATGAAAGAACAAAACTAATTGACATTTACAGAAGACTTCAAGCACGGTACGGTGATGAGACTTTAGCCACAGTAAAACATTTCAATGGTCAAGAAGGCTGTACGTCCATGAACGACAATCCTCTCCGAGGTGGCTCGGAGCACACTGGAGTTGTTCCTGTGAACGTTTAGCGAGTGGAATGCCGGATCTTTGAAAATCGGTGGATAACTTGTCACCACCTTGTTTAAGAGGAGCATCTGTCTGGAGGAACTGAACACACAATCATTCACCAACACCACTTGCACATTAAAGGAACTCAGCTGTGAGTTACTGCCACATCCTCTGTACAGTCCTGACCCCGATTCAAGACATGTCCACGTGTTTGGGATGTCAAAGGAGTTCCTGGGAGGCCAGGGTTTCAGACATGAAGCAGGCAATCCGATCATAGCTCCGGCATACTGAGAAAATTTGTCCAAGCACTAGTGAAACACTGGGGTAAGTGCATTAGTGTAGCAGGGGATTATATAGAGAGACATAAAGGGAGTTTTTACTCTCACAACTGTGTTCCGTTATTCTATACAATCAAAAGTCCCGGTTTGACTTGAACGCTCCTCCTATTAATTATTAACTCTTCAAACTGTATGTGCATGATATAATGCATTGCACTGCTCCTATATGTTTGAATGATTAGATAATTACATGAATAAGCAGGTATACAAATATTCCTTTTAATAAGATCGGTGAGGGTATCTTATAAGCTGAAAAACACGAACTTGGCCATTTTTTTTTGTAATTATTTAAAATATTATCTGAGAGCGGAAAGATTACAAGATCAGCCTTCATTAACACCCGTACCAGGGCTTTGAACCTTTTATGAAAGAGATCTCTCCGTTGTATGGAGCTTAGTGATCATAATGATGCTTAAATCAAAAAGGAAAAAACACTGGTTTTATTTGCCGGGCTGATTGGAAGGGAAATTATTTGTAGTAGGGTTCTGTTCAGGATGGAGGACTTTTCAAATAATTGAAGCTGTGAGATTAAATGTGGACGAATCGCTCATCCAAATCACTTGGCTCTCATGTCGACCTGTTACCGTGACAACCCAATCCAGTCCTGATTCTCTGACAGGCTTAATGCGGGGGAAAAAGCGGGCATTAAATGGCTCATTTGGAGTTTCTCCTTTTCGCTCTCCCTCTTCCTCCTGGTGTCCTCTGTGCCATGCACAATCTATTGCCCTTGGCTGGTGACAAACCACGCCATGACTCAAAGATACATGTCAAATTATTGTTTCCCTGTGCATTGCGTGATTCGATTGGTCACAGCTGTGAGAGAAAACAATGCCGGTGCACCAGAGAGAGAACCACGGACAATAAGATTCGACTCACCTGAGGGACGATTACTTATTGTGCAGTTGGATCTGATTACATTTTATTTAATTTTCTCCACTCACTACTATATTAAAAACAATGTGTGTGTGTGTGTGTGTGTGTGTGTGTGGATTTGTGGGTATTTGTTTAGGAAATTGGACCCATTTGTATTTGGTTTTTGACTTAATTTGACTTAATTGACCTTGATTGATTGGTTGACTGATTGATTGATTGTTGCCTAAATAAATTAATAAATTATCTTAAATTAATACAATATGAACCATTTGTATTTGGGTTTAACTTTATGCAAAATTATGTATCGAACTTTCTCTTTCTTTTTTTTCCTTCCTTTTTCCTTCTTTCTTTCTTTCTTTCTTGTTGTGCAAATAAATGAAAAGATTTTATAAAATTCTTTTTCATTTCTTTCATTTTTCTTTTTTTCTTTCTTTCTTTCTTTCTTTTTATTTAATTCCTCTACTATTGTTATTATTAAATTTTTTTTTTACTATTTACTGACTATTTTTACTGAATGTTTATATATATATATATATATATATATATAATACATTTTATTTTCACTTTTTTATTATATACATTATGTTGCTTATTATTTCATTTTATTCTACTTTCACGGCTCATTTTCACGGCTTTATTCATGTGTGTATCCGTAGGACCTCTTCAGCAAATCCGACCCGTTCTTGGAGATTTATCGTGTGAACGATGACAGCACAGAGCAGCTTGTACACAGAACAGAAGTGAGTTGTGGTCTTTTACAAAAATTTGTTATTCTCCCTCTTCTCCTCGAGTTTAGCATATATATTTTTTTTTTACATTTTTTGATACTCATCACAGGTAATCAAAAACAACCTGAACCCTGTGTGGCAGCCCTTCAAAGTCTCCCTCATCTCCCTGTGCAGCTGTGACGAGAACAGGAAGTTAAAGGTACGCGAGCGAACGAGAAGAAACAAGATGCTAGTAAAGATTCATAAAGAATCAATCAAATGTCTGATAAGAAAAAAAACTTGTCCTGGGTGTTGACCTGCAGTGCCTGGTGTGGGATTATGACTCGAGAGGGAAGCATGACTTCATCGGCGAGTTTTATGCCACGTTCAAAGAGATGCAGCAAGCTTCTGGAGGAAACAAGGTCAGTGTGATACGCGGCGTTTGATGTGAGTCATGAATGAAACACTTTTCTCAGAGAGAGAAAGATTTCTACTGAGGCTTGTTGTGGAGAAATTGCATAAACAAGTACTGAAAATATGTCAGCCGTGCTGATATTCAGTACAACAGCACAACCTCAAGTGTGATATTGCTTTTATACAACGGTTCCACAAACACCTTTTATTATTAACAAACAGTGTTGGGTGTAACACGTTACAAAGTAGCGTTAAAGTACTTATAAGTACTCAGTTATTTAGTTACTTTTTCAAAAATGTAATCCGTTATACAGTTAATTCATGTAACCCGTGAGCCAGACAGCAGTCGTTCCCAATCCAGTGGGAATGAGAAAGGGGTGTTAGTAGTTAAAAGATTCTTCTTCTAAGAGAAACTTTACTGTGTGATGATGGTAGAATAATTATAAAGGTCTCGACTAAAACAACATCCATGAGGAATCACAAAGGAGTTTTCATTTTCTGCAATGGAAAAGTACTCGAACTAGTTACTTTTATCAGAAAGTAACGCTGTAATTTAACGGATTACTTTTTAAAGACAGTAATTTTGTAATGCAATTAGACATAACTTTAAAAGGTGACGTCCCCCAACACTGTTGACAAATTATGATGTGTTTGTTTATTTAACCAGTTATTTTGCTCAGACAACACATATCCTTCCACGTCCGGTCGAATTAAATAACCGCCAATGGCGGAGCTGGTGCCTGACAGTGTAATTAACGGGGATTAAGGTACTTTAAAATTATTACCGGTGCTATACAGCCAAAAGGTGCGGAGAATAAACCAGGGTGGTCGTAAGTTTCTCTACATTTGCACTTATTCTGATTTAGAATATCAGCCCAGTTAACGTCCGGGTTCTGGGGTTAAATCCCAAATAGCATCAAATGGCAGCCGATTGTGTTCGGGTGCACAATCCTTTGTTCCACACACCAAGTAGTGCCCTTAATCAGGGGTTAGAGAGGGATTTGGGATTTAGCCTTGTGTTAGAACCTAGTTAGCTTTGTAGCTCACCTTAGGTGTAAAAAAAAAAAACCAGCAAGGCATTTTTGGAACAATTATAAAGGAGACGGCGTGTTGTTTAAGACGGCATAACGTTATCAGATGTGTTGATGTTCTTGCTGAAAGCGCTTCTGTGACTGGTTGTGAATGTGGGTTTTGGCAGGCAGCTGCTCTCTCCTCAGTACTGAGGACCTACAGACCTACAGACCCTATCCAGCTAGTAATGGCAGAAAACATCAGAATCATGATATATGGGGATGTCAGCATTTTGAGATAAAGGATTTTTATATTTTAGTGAAAACAAACAAACAACAAACAAACAATAGACAACTTAAATTATTGTGACACATGGCATATATGAACTATTCAAATAATAATCTTTAAAATAGGCAACATTAATGACAAAAGTTAGACAAAGTGGGAAGTGACGCCCTCAGCAGAGCAAGAACCGACGGAGTAACATCTTCAGAAGACCAGGTAGATGAAGCGACATGAGCAGGGAGACAGAATGATAGCAATGGGGAGGTGGTGAGCCACACTGGCATCTAAGGTCAGAAGTGGTGCAATGAGAGAGAGAATCTCTCTGCTACTCAGCATCTCCATTTAAAAAAAAATCCTTTAGGTGGGCCTTTAGGTGACCTAAGTCATCAGGTGTAGTTCTTCTCCAGGATGACTTCCGGGACACTAAAAAAATTGCTGCATCCAATGATCTGAACTAGTTCAGGATTTTGAGTTTGGATGCAAGTGCAGATTTTTTTTATTTTAGTGAAAAAACTAACAAGTGACATAAGAACAATCCTGGAGTTGTTACGGCTGCTGGGAAGTGCAGAACAGAGCCTCTTTTACGACAGAAGCTAACACTTAGCTAACTTGTTTAATATTTGTTAACAGCACTGTTGTTAGGAAATTAGACCATTTTGCATAAACTTTTCAAAACTATTATAATTTATATATGTTAATAAAAAAATGTTTAGAGGTTAAAATAAATCATGCTACGCCATCAAGTTTGTGCTTACATGAACAACTCATCTTCTTTTCTCGCTCTCTCACCGGCTCCTAAAGGTCACATGGGACTGTGTGAACCCAAAGTACAAAGTAAAGAAGAAGAACTACAAGAACTCGGGCGTGGTCATCCTCACTGATCTGAAGGTAGGAGGCGGAGAGATGGAAGTCTGTCAGATCGTTACAGTGATGAGTTCATGTTCATCGGAACCCAGTGTCATTAATAAAGGAGTGTGTGTAGTCTGAGTCTCAGTCTGAGACACAGTGCAAGAGTGTGTATGTGTGTGTGTGTGTAGTCAGTGTCTAAGCCTGAGTCACAGTGCAAGAGTGTGTGTGTGTGTGTGTGTGTGTGTGTGTAGTCAATGTCTAAGCCTGAGTCACAGTGCAAGAGAGTGTGTTTGTGTGTATAGAGTCAGTGTTATTGTCTAAATCATCTAAAACACTGGAGAATTGTGTGTGTGTGTGTGTGTGTGTGTAGTCAGTGTCTGAAACACTCTGGAGACTTGTGTGTCTTTCTGTGTGTGTGTGTGTGTGTGTAGTTAGTGTCTGAAATCCACTGGAAAATTGTGTGTTGAATGTCTACACATGAGACCTGAAAAAACAGTGCAGAAGTGTGTGTATACGTGTGTGTGTGTGTGTATGTGGTAAATGTCTAAGCATGAGACACAGTGCAGGATTGTGTGTGTGTGTGTGTGTGATGAATGCACATAAGCGCATGAGTGTGTACATGCTGTTCTCATTGCTGTGTGTATTTTCTGAAAGCCGTGCTTTTAAAGGTAATTCTTGTCCATTACCTCATTCTGCTGATGCTCCTTTCATCCTGGGTTTGGATTCATTGAGAAAGGAATCAATACATCGTTGTGTGTGGGTTGTGGTCAGATGAAGAAAAAGAGAGGATATGGAGCGTTCGTACATCGCTGCTGCTCTGCTCCAAACAAACATTCGAGCACTAATTTGTTGTTACGTAACACTTCTTCGAAACGTGCCGGTTTTTAATTGCTTAACACTTAAAGTGCTGAAATTATATAATGACTAGATTAACTGGTTTGGCTATTTATCCATCTATCCATCCATCCATCCATCCATCCATCCAGCGCATGTTATTTTAAAGTTTAAGGTCATAAGAAATGTCAGGAAGGCAAATGACAGTTTTATATTTTGCCCCTAATTTCTTAATTAATTCATAAGCCCACCATATATAGATGATATATGGTATACTATTAACATTTTAATTTCCTGTTAGGAAAACTAATGATTTAAATGGATTGAGTCTAGACTGAGTATTAGGGGGATGGGGCGAGTCCAAGACAAGATCGAGCTCAAATGAAAGTTAAAACGTCTTCAAGTTCCTATCAACACAATTAGCACTTTTCTGTTTTTTAAACACTTAAAAAAGGACCGTTATTTAAAATTACACTTCATCCACAAGGTTTCTTCTCCATGTCATCTCAGGGTGTTTGTCCTTGCCACTGCTGCCGCTGGCATTCTCATTAGAGACACATTTACTGTACAAATTAAACATTTCTGTACAGCTGCTTTGTGACGACGTCCGTGGTTGAAAAAAACTCTAAAATTATATTAACTTTAATTTAATTAAATTAAAGATCAAGATATTCATTATACAGTAGACGATTCCCCATTCCCACTACACATTACTTTTCTGATCCTACACATATAGTACCACCATTATTTTTTTTTTTTTACTTTAAATTACATTATGTAGATTAAAATAAAGAAATGGGAACAAACATTTTACTGTGTCAGGCTGCAAAGTGCCTAAAGATACAATTTAAAAATCAGTTGTTTATGAACAACCTCAGCAGCGACCTCATTTCCCCTCTCGTCTGTTCCAACCACTCAGTATTTAGTAATCAGCAGTACACTAATCACCGTCCTGATCATCTGTCATCATTTGCACCTGTTTCTCACTGGGTCAGGACTTGCAGTTATATTAGTTTTTAATGCTTAAATGATTCATAGGTCACTGTGTGGTTTAACAAACAAGAACATTCCTCTTAAAATGGTTAACTACAGGGACTGGACTGAAAATGAGAGCCAAAAAAGTTGTGTTTATAAAAGCTATACACTGTGTAGCTGTATTAAGTGATTTCAGTGCTAAAACCTCACTATCCAGCATGAACTCAAGTCTGAGTTTTGTGCTAATTCAATGAAAGTCAGGGATTAGTGGACATGGGAGTTTTATTTCCCCAAAGCAATTACATGCCAAAACTTTAGAAAGGTCAAAATGATTGTCTTGGTTGTTATAGAGAATAATACTCGAGAGGGACCCGGGGCAGACTTAACATCGCTCGCCGTCATAACTCCACAGCGTTCCTTTTATTTTTACTATTGGGTCTGAATAATGAAATGATGGATCAAAGGATTAACTATCCCTTATTATTATGTTAACCATATATATTTTTGGTATTTAGTAGTATCAAACTACAAAGCGTTAATTTGATTGTTCTGTGAATCAAACAATACATTTGACAGACTGTGTCATAAAGTCAGATATTTGTCCTATATGGTGGCGTGGTGGCGTAGTGGTTAGCACCCTCGCCTTGCATCTCCAGCGTCCGGGTTCGATTCCTTGGACTTCGCATGTGCTCCTGTGGGTTTCTTCTGGGTACTCCGGTTTCCTCACACAGTCCGAAGCCTGTAGTGTGTGAATGTTGACCAGAGGTCCTCCCATGGTCTTAAAAATCTGAATAAATACAATGGTCATTATTGGCCTCTATGGTCCCTAGTTGGACTACAGAGGTTCCTATGTGGATGGATTTGTCCTACATATGTATATATAGTGTATGTATAGAGTGTGGGCTTAACAAACAAGTTCAGTTTATTCCACTTCACATAATATACGAGGGCAGTACCGAAAGTAATGCAAAAGAGGTTGTTCATATTGCACATGTACTCTTCCTCTATACTACTCAACATGGTCTTCATTGCAAGCGATGCATCTCCCACTGTGCTACAGGATGTTTTACGGAGATGAAATAATTGACAAGAGCAGTATATGAAACTCATGAACAGTCATGGTAGGGGTTTCTTGAGCCTAGATCGAATTAGCATTCTGATGGATGAAGAAGTTTAAAGAGGAGGAAACCAGCACTGAAGACAAACCACACAGTGTGAGACCATCAGATGCAACAAATGGGTTTTTCAAAAGGGATTTGAGATTTGGGTTCAACATTAAGCCCCTGTTCCTTATTCTTAAAAAGTAGTTTTCTCTTTATCTCGTATCAGGAGAGCAGACTACATCGACCACATACAAAAACATTCTCTCTCGCTCTCTCTCTCTCTCTCTCGCTCGAATCTCGCAATTCAATCCAGGTACAAGAACCCCCTGCTGTGGTAGTTGCATATGATGAAAGATTCTGTTTAGTGAAAATCACAGGATTGAAGATCATGTCTGAGCTAAAGAGAGCTGTGTGAATTTAGACATACCCTCTGGAGACACCAAAAAACAACACCATGGCAAATCCTCCCCTCTACACCAAACTGGGACCATTTTGAAACTTAGTGGGAAGAAATAATATGAGAAATGTGGAAAGAAAAATAATAATGTCTCTTGTTTCCATACCCTGATCTCTTTGGACTATGCACTTGGACTATTGAACACTATATTTGTGTTTAAGTGTAGTTGGGGTTAAAAAAAAAATAAAAAAATTGTAAGACCCCACAACCCTGTGCACCAATGAAAATCTATCGAGGGGGGGGGGGTGTGTGTAATTTTTTGTAAGTGTTTGATATTTTTCATGGTTTAAGACAAAATGGAAAACTGTACTATACAAATAGTATATATCTTGTATTGAATTTGAGTTACTTATTGTCACAATGCTAGTTTCTACCTGTATAATTTAATGCAGATCATCAAGTATCAGGCAACACAATTTATATTTATTTAGAATTTCAATTTCCATTGAGCACAAGCATCTGCTCTGCTTTGCTGTTCACTCCACCAGGTCACAGTGTTCTGAGGTTAATGCTGAGCTCTCTGTTCCACAGCTCCACAGAGTGTACTCCTTCCTGGACTACATAATGGGAGGATGCCAGATACACTTTACAGTAAGTACTGTGCCAAATGCAAAATGCAAGCTGGTTCCTAAACAATGAAGAATCCATTCTCTGCTCGCTAATGCGCGCACAATTCCTGCACTCTTGCCCTGTTCTGCGTTGGCTTTTCCCATCATATTCAACTCATGATATCACATTGTCAGATTGTCTTGGCTGGCTCGCTTGGGCTTTTAGTTTTCCCCGGAGTGTGATCGTGAATCATTGTTGTTCTAAAATGTTCTGCTTGAAGCAAAGGCATGAATGAATTAAAATCTCTATCAGTGCTACTGTATGTCAGAAGGATGACAATCAAGAAAATTAATCAGCAGATACTGTATGAGTGAATAAATGTTATTACAAACATTTTTGCAGGATGGATGTGGGTAATAATGTATGTTCAAGCCTAAGCTCAGGTTAGTGCAGTTTTGCGTGTTCTCTGTGTATCCATGTGGGTTTCTTCCAGGTTCTCTGATTTCCTCCTACCTCCCGAAAACTCTAAATTGCCCCAGGGATCCACCAAGCCCCTGATCTTACTCCCACTCACAGCTATTACAAATAATTGATGTGGGTGAATCTTTAACTCTGATTGGGCAGAAAATTCAATTATCAATTATTCAATTATAACAGCAGCTCTGACATTAACACGTTAGCGTTTCTATAGCAACAACGTATTCATACAGACTTGTACGGAGGACACGTGACTTTCATTTTTGATATGGTGATGTTTTCTGTAAGATTAGTCTCCTGTGTCTACGCTTCAGAGGTAAACCTGTCCCTAAAGTTTTCCGACATCCTTCAGGACAGAAAAGTGTCCGCTGTGTGTTCCTCGGTAACATGACGATTCGAACTGATGGAGCCATGTTGTCCATGTTCCACATCATTGAATGTAGTTATGAAGTCGATGAAAAGTATGACTTGTTGTTCTTCCTTCTTTCTATTTGGAGACATTGATCAAGTTCGATAGTGCTAATGAACAGTAAGTTGAAACTGCAAGGGATACAGCATTAAAGTTTGGGTCTCGGGAAGTGATGTTAAAGCCAATTTAAATTTGCCTCTGCATTCGAGCAGTGTTGCATTTTCACAACTAACACTAAAGATGTATTTTAAGTATCCGCTCTGCTTTTCATACGACTTCACTCAAGGCACGTCGTCTGACAGCTGACTAATTGGACTTTTCCGAGACAGACACTATTACATACACGCAAGACAGCTTTCCTGCAGCCCCACTCGCTCGTTACAACTTATTTACTGAGCTCGAGCTGTAAAATAGGACCCGGTAGTGGCTTCCTGTGTCACTTTATATTCAGATTGTCAACAGGGTGTCTGATGATGTGTCTCTTCCTCCAGGTTGCCATTGATTTCACTGCGTCAAACGGAGACCCCCGCAATAGCTGCTCCCTCCACTACATCAACCCGTACCAGCCCAATGAGTACCTGAAGGCTTTGATAGCGGTGGGTGAGATCTGCCAGGATTATGACAGGTAATCCTGATTGGTGTGCAGGAAAGAGCTGATCCGTATAAAAAAACAAAACAAAAAAAAAAAAACACTGTGTACAAAGAAATAGAATTGGATTTTTCTTTGTACCTAATCTTAATGTGAATTTGCTACGAAATTCAACTTCGTCTGCCTAAGCCTAAAAGCTTTAAACATGATGGGAATCAACGATTTCGCACAAGAGGCATGTGCGATTTGGGTGAAGACTAATCGGCTAATAGATTTAGTCAGGATTATTAAAAATAGTCACAAGTAGATTAAATGTATGTACAGTAATTACTTGCTTTCACTCATATGCCTTATTATACTAAGGCTTGACTTATTAATACAAAAAAAAAAGATATTCTTCTTCCTCTAAATAAAAAAGTAGAATTAGAAGCTTGAGACAAAAGCAAGCAAGTTCACAATTTTTTTTTGTTTTATGTTTATAAAAATGCATTTTGTATTGTTGTTATTTTTTCCAATTATAATTGGAAAGTGTCGTTATTTTGACAAGTTATTGGAGAAGTCAAGATATGATGGAAAATATTTGAAGGAATTTACTTATCGCCAGAGGTGGAAAGTAACGAATTACATTTACTCGCGTTACTGTAATTGAGTAGATTTTTTTGTGTACTTCTACTTTTTAAAGTAGTTTTTAAAATCTGTAATTTTACTTTTACTTAAGTATGTTTTGTTTGAAGTATTGTACTTTTTAAAATAATTTTAAATCATAATCGCTACTGAGTAAAAAATAAATGAATGAAAATTAAAAAGAATAAAAATAATGCAACGGGGAAGGAAAAAATTACATCCCGGAAACCACTGCACTGATTGACTGATGGAGAACAAACGCGCTAAATTCACAAGCACGATGGAGACGGACAAAACAGATGCCAGTGATGCAGACCCAGCTGAAAGTGAAATGCCAATTAAACTCTTATGAAGCAAAGTACAAAATTTTATTACTCTTTCCACCTCTTCTTATCACCTATTTACTTATAAATGCAATTTGAATTCTTGAAGTTCCTGTTTTCATGCTATGATTATTTTGATGCGGATCAAGATTAGCATCAAAATGTCAAATACAGGGTATAAAATTGTTAATATGGTTATACTTTCCATAAAGATACAGTGTGTTTATTTACCATTTACGGAATGAGTCACCAGTGAAACTGTTTGCGCTGTAGTTGTGGCCATAATTTTGCATACTCTCATCATGAATATGAATTTATTGTCAAGATTAAGCAACAAGCTTCTGGCAGAATTCAGGTTGACTGTTAGACACATCATGGCAGCACGATGGCTTAGTGGTTGGCACTGTCACCTTGCACCTCCAGGCTCCGGGTTCAATTCCTGCCTCGGGTCTGTGTATGTGGGGTTTGCATGTTGCCAGAAGTGTGTGAATGAGCATGTGAGCTTGGATAGACCTTGGATAGACTCCAAGCCCGAACGACGCTGTATACAGGATAGAGTGTTAAAGCGGATGATGAATGAGTAAATGAGTGTTTGAAGCATCTTCTTGCGGTCAGAAATGGTGGTGTCTAATGAAATTTCTTACTTTCCTACGTCGGACCTGACTTTGAAGCATGACCCACGAATTCTCTATATGATTGAGGCTACAAAAGCTTCAATCTAGCCTGATTTATCCATTCCATATCCACAACCAGCACTGATATGTTTTTGTGGTTATTGTCCTGTTGGAATATGAAAATTTGTCCATGTTTTAACAATCTAGCTGAAGAAGAATTCTCAGGTAGTACCCCTCCTTTTTTATTCCCTCTACTTCTAGGTCCACTGGCAGCAAATCAGCTCCAAAGAGTGACGAAGCTATCACTGCTGTGCCGAACAGTTGGTTCTTTAATCTTCCAAAAAGAACTCTGGTCGTCCAGAAAGTTATAATATGTACTGATCAGCCATAACATTACAACAAAAAAAATGATACCGAGTATTGTGTAGCTGGGCAGCTTTGGCCCTTCGGCACATGACTCCACATGACCTCTGGGGTGTCCTGTCTGGCACCGGGATGTTGGCAGCAGATCCTTTGGGTGCTGTGGGTTGCGGAGTGGAGCCTCCCTGGATCAGACTTGATTGTTTGGTGCAACCCATGGGTGTTTGGTCGGATTGGGATCTGGGGTGTTTTGAGGCTGGATTAGGAGTTTTGGGCTCTTTACCTGCTGGGCTCATTGGATGGTGCACTGGGTGTTCTGGTGCCTTTTAATTTGTGCTGTATTTTGGTCCCTGCGGGCATGGGTGAGCCTTGGATGCCCATGATCCTCTTACCACTTTATTGGTATATTACCGATAATCGTTAATAATGCGTTAATGGTATATAGTGTTAACGTTATGGCTGATCAGCATACGCACACTGCATAATATTTAAAGTAGAATATCTAACAATAATATTTTTTCTTCCTTACACTTTATTTTATTGTGGCAAATTTCCCACAGTTGCATTAAAATTATGTAGCTTTGATCATCTGAGTTAAATTAGAATACAGTAGAAGTCCAAAACATATTGTTAACTTCTTTAAATATGAAATATACTGTACACTCTTCTAAAAGTCCCCATCCTTTGCGCACTTCTAGTTAGAATATCAGTGCAGTCTCGTAACTTCTTGGCAGAGAATATGCGGCCTGTTCGTCCCTGACAAAACAAGATTAAGTGAAACAACTGATATGCCCATCAAGCTGGGGGAGAGGACTCGAGGGAAATCTCCAGTTAAGCTCTGTTGGTATTTTTTGCGTGGTAGTTTGTTTCTCTGCCACGCTGCATGCTGTGCTGCTGCTCCTGCTGTCGGAGCTGTTGGCTGATGAGCCCATAGCGTCCTGACAGGTTGTAAAGGTGTCAGCGGGCGGTCTGATCAGATGACAGGCCATGCACAAGTCTGTTTTTTCTCCTTTGGGCTCTGTCCTAACAACAACCCATGTGACACGTAGCCTTGCCAGCCACTTGAGCTTGGGATGGTCCCTGTGCCAACACGGCTTATTAGAGACTCCCAGCCTTGACAACCTTCATTCCCACAGGACTCTGAACCATATTAATGCCGAATTCTGACCAAATGTTAAGTGTCTCAGTTAGGAAGGTTGCTTATTAGAGCTGAAACAGTGAGCTGTGTAGCTGATTATCTGTTTTGTCTGTGCAGGTGTTATGTCAACATTTACACAAGATTTTTTGTGTTCAAAAAATGAGTCAGGCTACATGTGTACATAAGATTGTTTTTGGATATAATGTACAGATTAGTGAAATCCAATGCATGTTGTTCCTAGTGGATGTAAGAGTTTTTTAAATAGACGTGTCCTAGACAGGTACATGAAGTTTGCATATTCTCCCATGCTCGGTGGGTTTCCTCCGGGTTTGCTCCCACAGGACAGACATGCAGTGGCATTTACAAATTGCCTGTTGGTGGTGAGTGAATGTGTGCCTGCTTGTGCCCTGCGATTGATTGGCACTCCATCCATGGTGCACCCCACGTAGTGCCCTACAGTAAATCCCTGGGATAGGCTCCAGACCCCCCGCGACCCCGTACAGGATAAACGTTATAGACAATCAGTAAGTGAGTGAGTGAGTATTCTAGAGAGGATTTCTCAATAGTCTAGAAACACACATGATTGACATATGAACGTAATAGTGCAGGACATTCTTTCATGGCTTTCATGAATAGCCTTAGGTGTAATTTTCATTCATTACAGCATGTTTGGTTTAATTTAACAATATGGCATGCTTGACACTTTTTAAAATTAGAACTTGATCCAGAATATTTGTCCATTTTCCATTTTTTTTCGTTCAGTCATTCTCCATTAGTTACTCCTACTCACAACTTATAGAGCATGCACACTACATGCACGTAACACAACCGTAAGAAAATATCGGCTTATTTTGGGGTTATTTGATTTAATTACACCAAACAAGATTTTTTAAAAACTCAACACAAAGTTGCATCTTAATGTGTTGTCTTTTAAAATAGAATCAGAGTTCAGAAGGTTCAAATGTTGGGCTCAGGATGTTCGAAACCCTCCGGGGTTGGCCTCCTACGCTGTGTGTGTGGGCTTCTTGCTCGAAGCAGTTCCTCCACACACACACACACACACACACACACACACACACACACACACACACACACAGAGCCACCAGGTGAGAACCTGCAGATAAATATGGTGCTGCTTGTGGGAAGGAGGAACCGTTTGCCCCCGAGCTGCCCACATGCACAACACAAAACAAGTGAGAATGAGATGAGACAAGAGTGTCTGGGAAAATCTCCATATTTATCAGCTTCTCATTAGCAGCCCTGTGGCTTCTCCTCTCACACAGCTGGTTCTGTGAATTACAGACATCACATGACTTCCAGAGGAGGAAGTGCGACCCGTCGGTGCCTTGTTGTGAGATGTTTCCACTGTGTTATTAGTCTTACTATTATATGATATACATTTTTTATTATTATTATTATCATATAATAGTAAGACTAATAACACAGATACATTTGGGCTAATTAATATATATATACTACCGTTCAAAAGTTTGGGGTCACTTGCAAATTTCTTTGTTTTTGTTTAATGATTTATTTTCTACATTC
>JAOVVA010000004.1:2627399-2658167 GCA_028565275.1 Leiocassis micropogon | reverse complement strand
ACAAAATACTGAGAAAAAAGGTCCACTTTAAAAAAAAAAAAAGAACCCCCCCTTGCACTAGGCTGGCTACGGGCCTGTAATTTATATGCTAACGTTACTTTGCATTTGATTGAACTCCGGCATCCATACCCTCACATCGTCTTGTGTAAACTCCCACATTTCTTGTGGAAAATTAAAGTACAGCAATTCCAGTTAGCTGGAAACTCTATGTTCCTAAGGCCATATGCTGCTTTGACGTGATTGGGATTCTTGGTCCCTCAGCCACTAGACATTCTCAATTATACATGTAGGTCTCCTTCATAACAGACTCACTGTTCACAATCATATTATCTGCTCATCCACCAAATGAGGATGGGTTTCCTGTTGAGTCTTGTTCTTCTCAAGGTTTCTTCCTATTGCCTACTGTATATCTCAGGGTTTTTTTTCCCTTGCCACCATCATGATGACCTTGCCTGCTTACTCATGAGGCACAATCGGATCATTTTCACTAATACACATTTCCGCACAGTTTTCAAACTCGTTTCTATTCCGTAAAGCTGCTTCACAACAATGACCATTGTTAAAAGCGATACATAAATAAAACTTAAATTAATTGAATTGAATTGAACTGAATTGTCGTGGACTTTTATATTGATGTGGGTGTTTGTAGCTTTTCTGTTCACAGTCACAGGTGTTTCTAGTTAGTTTGATCAGTTACCATTTAAGTTGCTCTGCTTGCTATTTTATCACTGTTGTAGCCTTGTTTAAGTCGTTATTCTGTTTTCTACCTGTCAGTGTTTTATCTCTGTTCTGTTCATGCTGTGTTTTTATGTTCATTAAATGTCTTCTACAATCACGCCGTGCCTGCAACCTTAAATTTGGGACAGTTTCTCTGTTTTGGTAGTTATTGAGAAATGCGCAGTCACATGAAGGAAGGCAACCAGATTTTTTTTTTTATTACTATTATTATTATTATCATCGTTATTTTTTTATAAGGCATTCCAGGTTCATGACCCCCTTATCGTTCAGATTCATAGGAGTCTGGCCAGGGAAAAACTGAAAATAGTTGCCAGAGATTGTTTTCAGAAAGGCCACTGAGTGAGGAGATGCTAGAAGGACATTGATTTAGGGCTTTTTGGAGTAATTTTGAAATACAGAAGTGCAAATGTTTAAAGCTCATTGTTCTGCTGGTGAACATCAAGATGGCCAACAGATGAAGATCTGATTTAGTGAGTAAGTATATAAAGTAGGATACTAGGGACAGTGGATGATCTTTTTCTTGCAAAAAAAAATTAATAAAAAAAAAAGCATTGTCACCTTGCACCTCCAGGGTTCTATTCCTGCCTAGCACCCCGCCTCGTGCCCTAGGTGTACTGAGATAGGCTCCAGCCCCCCCAACAACCCAACAACCCTATATACAGAATAAAGCGGTATAGACGATGAGTGAGTGACTGCTACTTGTGTGAGAATTTCATTCTTCTGAAGTCAAGAACCAATTTTCTATGCTGTGCGTGGGTGTTGGATGGACAGTATCAGTCGCAATAGAGATTAAATCAGACTTGCTTTGTTGAGTTCTTCAAGATGTATCTTCATCCAGAAGGAAAGAAGGCTAATATGTTCTAAGAGACTTGGTGATGGTGTATAAAGGAACAGAAAAGAAAAGCAAGGCTGAGCAGATTAAACACAACTAGAGTGATGACAGACAGCGAAAGAACAGGAACGTACGAAACCTACTGAGCGCTAAAGAACGCTGGGTGTTATAGTGTAAAATAAAATGTAACCTCTGTGGTACGATCAAACCTTTAGATAGGAAGGAAAACCAAATCCCAGTGCCTAAGTCATCACAAGTGGAGATGAGGATCTTGTGATTCAAAGTACGCATTGTTTACAGGTCAAGAAAGATGAGAGCAGAGGACATCTTTTTTTCCTAGTATAGTATAGAGCTTCAGGGTTTGCATATCATCTGATTATCTATTACAAAAAACAATTGGAGTTTAATTAGACACTAAACGTTTCATGCTGCAAGGTTAAATGTTTACCCTCTGGCTTTTCCCGAGATTACGCTGTACCTGCTCATTTCAGCTGTTTTCCAAGCATCATGTCCTTGTGACGGTCTTCATTTATTATTAAATTGCAGGGATCACCTACACTGATAGTGTTTCAGTATGTGAGCTCTAATTGTACGAAAAAAAAAAAAATCAAACGACTGTCTAGACCTCATAGGAACTCTATCCATCACCTCTTCTTTTAGCACGTTGACCGTCAGCCTGATGTCCTCTTTACTAGAAATACCACATCTTGCTGATCCTGACGGATGGCGTGGTGACCGACATGGCGGACACGCGAGAGGCTATCGTGCGCGCCTCCTACCAGCCTCTGTCGATCATCATCGTGGGTGTGGGGAACGCCGACTTCACTGACATGCAGATCCTGGATGGGGATGACGGTGTCCTGCGCTCTCCTAAAGGAGAACCCGTCCTGAGAGACATTGTCCAATTTGTGCCCTTCAGAGACTTTAAAACGGTGAGTCTCTAATCTTAGATCTTTGATGCACAGCAACGTGATTAATATGGAGACAAATTGAAGGCCTTTTATGTCTTTTTTGACATATAAAATCTTCACGTGTCCTCTGATGCATTTCTGAAAGAGCACTACACTCACTTCAAATCAGGCAGGCGGACTGAGCGGCTTGCGCGGACTGAGCAGAAGAAGCTAATGGAGCTGCACAGCTTTCCCCTGTAGAAGAGGTTTTCACCGGTTTTGTGTCTTCAGCCAGACGAAATCAATTAAACGTTGAGCAGTGAGGCTTAAACGCTTAAATGCTTTCTAACTTCTGTTTTTTTTTTTGCCTGAGGTTTAAACTAAGTGTAAATTCGGGCTCCCGCTTTTCCCTCGTAGGTTTTTTTAATGGGTTTGCTCGGTGTGTGATTTTAAAACGTTTACAGTAATAATATTAGGCTGCTTTGTTTAGATCTCATGAGACCTGAGCATCGTTATATGAGGACATGTCACTTTCTTCCAACCCCACTGTCTATACAGTATATCCTTGTAGGACTGTTGGATAATATTACATTTTCCAAATATACGTCCGTTTGAAGAAATCACTAAAGTTCATAGTAATCAGGTGCTAATAAAGAGAAACCGCGAGAAGAAAATCACAACGTGCATAAGTGTAGAGTCGGGTCTCAGGAGGATAAATAAGTGCACTAATAATAAAAATAAATCCAACTTATATGAAATGACGTGCTCTGGTCCTCCTAACCCAGCGAACGTTGGATGACCATTATAATTTGTTTTGTAACGAGGTTTTGATGACGTCAACCATCTCTTAGTGTTGTAATGTTAAATCTCTACAATTTTTTCCCTGAAATATTACGAGGTGCGTCTTAGCTGGCAAATTACTCTAATGTAATATGGTGTTTGTGGGGCTTGTTATTATGTAGGCACATTTTTAATCTTCCACAGCATGTTTCTTAGTGGTGCAGCGGCAAACGCGCAGCACTTTCAGTCCAGAGACCAGAGTTTGAGTTCTGTTCATGATTTTGATATTAATACTGCGTTGCAGTTGTTTTTGCAGCAGTATGGTAGGGGCATTTACATTTAGGCATTTTAAGGCATCTTATCCAGAGCGACTTACAAAAAGTGCTTTGAAGTTTCCATCATGGGATAGATCCTTACACTGGGTTACTACGTAGGTCACTAAGTACCCTAAGTCAAACACAGGTGGGAAGGGGATTAAAAAAAATTTGGTGAGGGTGGGGGATTAGCCTAAGCATTCGTTATCCTGTCGTCATGCAGTCAACGTTGTTTTCGACGTCATTTCATCAAAGTCATTCTGATTTTCAAAAACCAATTCAAAGTCAAGTCAAGTGGCTTTGCAGATGCAGCATGTGGTGCCGATATTCCTGCCTAAAAGAGAGAAGAGAGACCCGATGATCTTCTCGGCTGTCCTCACTACCCGCTGTAGGGTATTGTGGTCTGAGATGGCACAAACCAGACAGTGATGCGGAAATACAGTACAGTGAAATACGGTGTTATCTCAGCGGCAGTAACATTGCCAAATTAATGTCACCACAATGTTTTGACAAGCAAAAATTCCTGCTGGGAAGTTACTGAAATACAAAGTGCACAACAAGCTACTGAAGATACTGAATATAATACTTCTATTGCTCTACACAGTGCATTGTTTAATACAAGACAGAGGATTTTACGCTTTTTTGGTTCTCAACACCATGACAGGCAGCATTTTAAAATTAATGGACGTGTTGGTTGGCCCTAATAATACATGCAGTCCAAATCTCTGTGCTTATTTTTCAGGCGTCTCCTGCAGCCCTGGCGAAGTGCGTCTTGGCCGAAGTGCCCAAGCAGGTCGTCGAGTACTTCAGCCATAAGGCCATTCCTCCCATGAATCCAGTTTTAGACTCGGCACCCAGCTCTATCGCCAACACCCCAGATTAACGCGTACCCAAGTCCTGACCCGTGATCAGTCCCTTCACGACTCCGAATGCGAGATCCGAGGACATCCATACTCCACAAACACTACATTTCCATTCCACATTTCACTGTGTATACATAACATGTTTGCACAGAAGGAGGATTAGTTCTTCTTGGATTGTGTCCCGTGTTTGGCATCATGCCCACATCTTCAATATCTTCGCTGGAATCTTCGTAGAAACCTTCCCACCACAGTTGCAGATCTCTGACCCCCTGCCAGCTCTCTGCAACTTCTCTGCCAAGTCCATCTCTTAATTCTTAAAACAGATTTTTTTTTTTTTTAATCCTGTGCCTTGCAGGACCTTTTCAGTGTTTTCTTAGCCTGCCTGCCCACTGTGCTTATCTTCTTTGCTCCTGATTTTTTCCTCAAGCCTTCTCGCTGGCCTTTCACCACCCTGCTTTCAGCAACAGTGGACAGGATTATGTGTGTGGGGGGTGAACTGGACGATCACGATCGTTACTTGAAATTTATAAAGGTATAACCAGTGATGGCTGGTCATGAGAACTGTAACTCAGCATTAACTTTATGAAAGCATTATGGATAAGGCCACTAGCATAGTATCTTATCATAGGCATAAAACTATAACATATACACAAGAAAACATTAAAAACGGAGAAATTACACATTCTATTAGCCAGCTTTATATTTCAAACCACATGAAATATGTCATTTATACTTTAATTGGACAATCCAACCTGTTTTTGTTTATTACACTCACGTACTACTATCGATGTGTCATGGATGTGCCAGCAAATCAGGCTTAACGTTATATAAAGCGTGATGCTCATGAAATCTAGGGGATGCTTCACTTAACCCACGATCTACAATCACATGACCGACTAAAGACTGTCACTGACTGTAAGGCTGCATACAGTCCTGACTAGAAAGAAATCAACTTCACTTCTCATATATCCTTAATACTCTGCATATCTTCTGGAGCCCACTGATTATACTTGTGTACTTGGTTAAAAAAAGTTCTAGTTACATTTCTAGTTAAATTAGTCACTTAATTGCATTTAATTGTAGCCATGCTGTAGTCAAAAGCAAAGCAGAATGCCTGAGACAAAAATCATTTCCCAACGGCAGAAAGAAAGCCACATCTTTGAAATGTACTCTATATATATATATATATACAGTACATACATACACACACACACCCTATATAAACTAAAGTATTTGGCCAAACCTGCAAAGACATTGTATCCCAATACATATAGTTCAATATGGAGTCGGTCCCCTTTTTGCAGCTATAACAGCTTCCACTCTTCTTTGAAGGCTGTCCACATGATTTTGGAGTGTTTCTGTAGGAATTCGTGCCCCTTCATTCTGTCGAGTGTTTATGAGGTCAGGCACTGATGTTGCCTGGCTCGCAATCTCTGTCCCAGTTCATCCCAAAGGTGCTTGATAGGGTTGAGGTCAGGGCTCTGTGTTAGGGCCAGTCAGGTTCTTCCACATCTAACTCATCAAACCATGTCTTTATACAGTAGTCCTTGCTTTGTGCACTGGGGCTCAGTCATGTTGGAATTAGATGAAATCTCATTACTAATGTTGTTTATTTTCTTTCTTCTTCTTCTTCTTCTTCTTCTTAACCTCGCATGTAATTTGCAACTTAACACAATTTAGTTGAAGCATTCAGATTGCCCTTCAATGGTTGATTGAAACACCTGAATGTTATAGTCACCTGAATATATATATACATACACAGGGGTGGGTCAAAAATTATCTGCACTCTGGCTATATAATTTATTTTAATAAACTTTTAGAAAAGACAAAAGCAGGAAATTTTGACATGATCTCCTTGCTTTTCAATACACATTGTCCAGCTGTCAACAAGCTTTCGTATTCCCTCAATAAAAAATGTTTACGGCTGAGCTGCGAGCCACTAATGCACCGCTGTCTTCACTTCTTCATCAGAAGTGAATCTTTGTCCTCATAGGACTGCTTTCAGGGGACCAAAATGATCTTTAATGGGCTGCATAAACATCTCTAACAGATGATGGCAAGATTGTTAATTTTAAGCCTTAAATAAAGAAACCATTCCAGAGCGCCACACCAGTCTGACAAACCAAGAAAAGAAAAAAAAAACAACCAAATGCACAAAGCTGTAATTTGTAAAACAAATTAGTTTGGAAGAGTCTGAAATCTGTAATCTTCTTAATAATGTTGTTTTATTTCTTCTTCTCCTTCTTCTTCTTCTTTTTCTTAACCTGGCATGTTGTTTGCAACTTAACACAATTTCGAAAATCTTTTCCTCTCAACTCAAATCTTTGGAGGCCTTTTTGACTGTTTTTTTATTTCAGACGTCAAACCAGAGCAAATCGAGCTTTCCATAAACGCTTGCTATGCATAAATCCTCAGAAAAAAAAACAGTCCAGTCAGAGGAATGGAGGCACCTTACGAGGCAGTCCGGTATTGAAGGACTCTCTTTTGGGATATTATTATTATTATTATTATTATTATTATTATTATTATTGAGATAAAGGAATCGTGTTACAAGTTTCATTCATCATTTTATTAGCATCTTCGCTGCTTCTCTTTTTGCGAGTACAGTCCATGCTGTAAACTGAAGGACATTAAAAGGGAGAGCTCTGAGAGCTTGCACTACTCTTGGGTAGGAGTTTTTGAATAGTAGGCAGGAGGGTGTTAGGTAATGTTAGAGAAATTTTTATTAGTATTAGAGAAATAAAGTTTATAGGAAGATGATGTAGCTTCATGCATGGTCTTTCTTCCAGAATGTAGCTGTTCCATATGATATACAGTTCTGACAAAGGAAAATGTTCACTGATTTACTGGGGATTATCATCTGGGATTATTATGGGATTATTATTATTATTATTATTATTATTATTATTTGCTAGATTCTTAAAGCAGACTATTTGTGTTATTTCGTCAAAGTTGTTTTTTAATCTCATCCAGACAACATGATAAGCATTTATTACAGGAACCCACTTGGAGGAAAGCACTATCAGATCCCTTCCCCTTTCGTAAGCTCATGATTGGCTAGTGTCACTATGATTGATGTGGGAGTGCGAGTGTGCCATCTCCCCATCTCCCCCGAGAGAGCACAGCCAATTCCCTCTCTCTCTCTCTCTCTCTCTCTCTCTAGAGACGGATGGTTATAGCACCACCCTGGAATCTTACTCACGATCTCTGGATGCCAGAATTTTAGAACGAACTTTCAGGAACGCTTTAGGAAATTCAAGCACTTAACTGTTTCACTTCATTTCACTTAGAAATAAAGGGCTCCTCAAGGGCTCTTTGGACGATTAAGGCTTCGACTCTTAACTGAAGTCTATTTTAGAACACTGAAGGACTTGTTTGGGCTGCTAGATTGGACCTTTCAGATTCCTGTTTATGTGTAAACATGAACAATATCAGTAATTGGAACACTATTATTAGGTTCACAATTAGTTTTTGGAAACTTATTTTTATTTATTTATTCATCCAACGTAGACACACGCAGAATTGAAAAACTGCATCAGAAGAACCATTCTCCTGTTTTTTGAGTACTGATGTGTATGTGGAGAACTACTGTAATATCCTAATATCAGTATGATTACAGGGTGTATGCAATATTTTTTATGAGAAAGACTATGAAAAGTTTACAATTGGATTATATTTACAAATAGCAAATTCAACATTCCTCCTTTTCTCTATTCATATTGTTGTATATGTTGCGGAGGAAATATGTCTCTTCAGCTGAAATTGTGTGAATGGAGACAGTTCTTTGTGAATAAGCAGGAACCGTCTATTAATAGAATCGGGTAAGCGTACATTATTCAGTCTGGATTCAAAAGGTCAGTCCGAGCTGATTGTTTGACTTAATGGTGAATAAACTCTATACATGGTAATAAGTGACTTCAGAGAGGTGGTAAGGTTAGGAAAAGGGACTAATTATTCATCTTTAACTATTAATACTGAAGGTATGCAACAACAAAGACCATGCAGGGAACGTATTTAGGTAGGTAGGTACGTAGGTAGGTTTGTAGATGACACAAGCAGAGTGAGTTTTTATTAAAGAATAAGCATGATGAGCTGTTATAGAAAAATAATCAATGATGAAAATTAATTCTTCTACTATTATAGGAGAATTATAGGAGCACTGGTGGCTCAAACGGTTAAGGCTGTAGGTTACTGGGTTTCTGATTGGAAGGTCAGGGCTTTGAGCCCCAGAACCACAGACTTGCCACTGTTGAGCCTTTGACCTATTGTTGAGGTCCTTAACACTATCTGCTCCAGGGGGCGCTGTATCCTGGCTGAACCTGCGCTCTGACCCCAGCTTCCTCACTGGGATATGCGAAAATTACAATTTCCCTTTGGGATTACTAAAGTACTAATTATTGTTATTACAGCACAAAGTTCTTTTTTTATTCATCTTGTACCACAGAGGCTGTTATGCCTCTTTATTAAAGAATCATACATTATGCATTTTAGCAACTTATATATCGTTTAATGTTATGCAACGTCCATGAAACAAGTTTTAGCATTCCCTCAATTTCCCCTTGTTAGCTTATACGGCAAAAAGAAAAAAAAACAAATACTGCTTGTTTCCTGAGAAATCCTATAATGAAACATTTTCCCGTGGCTGAACATTTATTGACTGTTACCAAGAACTGACTGGAGACTCTTTACATAACGGTTTAAAAGTCTCCTTATAGAAAACTGTCTGTTTTTCTTTGTTAAATAATGAGACATTTTTATATGTTCATTATAAGACCTACATCATGTGGCGCATCTACCATGCAAGTCCCCGTGAATGAGCTGTTACCATAGAAACAATGCTATACTAGACAAATTAGTGTTAAGGACGCATAGACAAGTTTTGCGCACGTTGTTATTCAGACTTCGGGCAGAACTACAGGTTTAAGCTCTATTCGAAGTGATTACATCATCCATGTTCGTCTTTTTTTATATACCGTATGTTTTTGTCTTATGCTTGAATGTTACATTGTATTATGTCTGACAGCAAAGGAGAAAAAAAGTTACTTCCCGTTTTAGTATCCATTTTATTAAGTATGTCTGTTTTATAAGGGTTACCTTCTGTTTAAAGATGATGTCTAGACATCATTAAAAAAATAAATGCTAACTTTTTCTGGCGCAGAATAACAGAACACAGTTGTGAGAGTAAAAACCACTTCTCTATATAATCCTCTGCTACACTAAGGCACTTATCCCAATGTTTCACTAGTGCTTGGATACCATCAAGTTTTCTCAGTGCATCTGAGCCATGATCGCACCGCTGGCTGGATTGCCAAAGTCCCAGTTTGTCTTGAACAACCCTCATACATGCAGGTAGTTTTAATAGACTGAATAAAGGTGAGAATCGCAAATTGATTATCAGACAACTGGCGTGGAAAAAGTAGGTTACGTGTAAATAGGCTAGTGAAGTGATTTGCCTTCAAACAGTCTTCTCTACGTTATCCCCATTCTCCATTTACCGATTTTGAAACTTATTTTGGTCACCTATTTATTACTTACTCACTCTATACCACAGGGTCACGGGAGACCTACTGTATCACAAGGGACTCGGGGAACTAGGCCGAGTCCACCCTGGATGGGGTGCAGGGCACAAGCACTTACACAGTCGCACACACAATTTGGAAAGGATGTTTCTCCTAAACTACATGTCTTTAGACTGTGGGAGGAAACCCACCAAGCACTCGGACGAACATGCAGTCTCCAGAGGCGGGACTCGAGCCCTCAACCCTGGAGGTGCGAGGCCACAGTGCCAACCACTACGCCGCCGTGCCACCAGGCTATTGATCAAAAGCTATGAAATCAATTTGTATAGTAAAATATATTGTAAAAGATTCATTGGTATAATCAAATATCTAATTATTGCCTATGAGTCAAAATAGTATTATAATGTATCATAGAAGATTTTGTATCAAATATTTAATTGTAAAATATCAAATCGTATCAGTTTACACTCCTAATTATAACTGAACATATTTTGCAGTAGCCATTATATTTTATCATCCAACACAGTAACACTGTCTAAAATGGACTCATGGACACTGGTCTGTTATGAAATAATTATTCATTTCAGGTTTTGTGAAGAATTTCATCTAGGCTTGTGGAAAAATCCCATTGAACCACTTTACAAGTGAACTTAAACATAAACGTCTCAGTAAAACCATCGAGGGTGTTATTCAGATGGAAATGTGAGACTGGAATGGAAATGAATCTTTTTGAAAGCGGGATATAAATTGCAATGTCCCAATGCGATTTAGAGGAAAAAAAACTAAATGCTCAGGTTTTCTTGAAGAGGATTTATCCATCCAGGCATATGTGGGATTTCACGATTTCAGTAACAATCTAGTATTTGATTGTCCTGTTTATGCAAATGATTTGAAATATGAATAAATGGAGTAAAAGTTAGCCTTTTTTCATATAAAATCAACCAAATAAATTGTAACATTTTTAAGCCCAGTGGAGTGCTGGCGTGAGCAGTCGTCACATCTCATAACTCTGCGTTGTTCTAATAGATTTTCAAGTATTTCCTCGTGAAATGACTCAAGTACACGATTCCTACTGATCTCTTTACTTCGATATGTATATATATCATACAGTCATACAGAGTCATAAGGCTGAATCTAAACGCACTCATTCCACATGATTATTGTCTCATGCTGGGGGTCCAGAGAGCAAATTATTGCTACCAAAAAAATAAAAAAAAAAGATTTATATTATAAAACACACATTTTTGCTTTCGTACATAGAAAAAACTCTGCCGGCTTCCACCAAGCCTGAAGCTCTTTTTTTTTTTTTTGAAAGTTTGCACATTTCAGATGATGAACTATAAAATCACGTGTATAACTGTGCATGAACAATGGAGCACCACTGACTGCAGCATGCCACTTCACTTTAATTTCACAGGTTCATGGGGTTTAATGCAGCTTCGTACATAATGCAGTACGTACGCAACCGGATCAATGTACTGTAAATAATGGCAGGTGGACTTTGTTCTGTATGTACAGTATATGATTAATTATTCATTACTGAGGCAACACATTTAATGATATTGCTATGCTGGTAAATGATATGTAATAAAAAAATATATAATACGGAGATTTAAATGAAAGCTCTTGTAGCATAAAGTACATTTTATATTACGAGATTTATTTGCTTATTTATTTATTTATTTACATTATAAATGTATATGTATTTATTTATCTTATATTTTATGTATTTGTATTTTATGATTTTAGGTTTTTTTTTCTTCTTTTTTTAGTTTTTTACTTGGATTTAAAAAAAAATCCTTTTATTTTTTTTTTATCATTAATGCGTTGTGTTGCTCAGGCACTGGATCATTTCTGTGGCAGTGGTCCTGATCCTCCATGAATAATTTTGTACACATGAACACAAACATACACACACACACACACACACACCAACCCCCAAGCCGACAGCAGATCCGTCCAGAACCATGGTGTACGAAATAAAAAAGTCCATTAAAATGAACTCTTCTCGGCCCACACATTAAACATCGAAAAGGTTAAAGGTCAGAATGTATTCCTGAAATGAAATAAGACTTTCATTGTTTTTCTCTGTGGTCCCTAAGGGCCGTGCCCAGTCTCCTTACTGGGTTGTGGAAATCATTTTACTTCTTAACCAGATCTTTTCTAAGAAGTCTCCTGTCTTTGTGCAGGCTTTGAGTTTTGAGACGGGCGTCACGATCTCCGTTTTGAGAGCACTGTAAATTACTGCATGCGTTACTCAGTGTGGAATGTGCTGTTTGTTTCTTCAGAGTAATACTTGGTGTGAGGCGACTTTGTCTCTGCCTCCTGCAATGCTAATCTTGTACTGTGTGCTTTTAATCCTGCATCAAGGCCAATAAACATGATGAAGAACTCCATGATGTTGTTTTGTGTGTGTGTGTGTGTGTGTGTGTGTGTGCGAGATAAAATGAGAGAGAGAAGGAGAGAAAGAGATAAGATTTGTGTAAATGTTATCTTTATAAGCTGCATATTGGTGAGTGGGATTTTGGCAGGTGGGGGAACCCTAACAAAATGAGGGAACCCCAACAAGATGGGGGAAATGACTCACCTCCAAATAACTCCCCTATTGATTTGAGGGCTAAACTTAGAGCTCTACATTGATTACCCAAATTGAAATCACACATTTCTTTTTTCTTGAATGTCTGGTGCATGTATAAAATGGGCTAATGCGGTTATAGGCGGTTATAGGAATCAGGGTGTTATTTTTCTGATAAGAAAATATGCTATCTCCATATCCAATTTCACAAAAATGTACACGTTACATGATGCAAACCTGTCATTTATTACTGCTGGAGGGCCCAGAACGATAGCAAAGCATCTTGGCATCAAAGATAGTAAGCATCTTTTTCTTGGCTTCAACATTCTCCAAAAACCTTCTGAACACATTTAAACCACTTCACGGTTTAGTGGCTCTGCATCGTGCTTTGCTCAAAACTCTAAAATGAGGTTATAGAGTGGTTTTCAAATTAAACACTTTGTTATAGACAGGCATGTACGTCAGAGAATAATAATTTTTCCAAAATAAATCAAAATCCATAAATGGCGGTTTTCTGCTGTCAAACTGTTCATTTTTTGCATTCTTGGCTAAGCGAAGGGAATTCCTGCTTCTGTAGACCAGCCTTCTCAAGGTTTGCTATGCTATGGGTTCTGAGATGATTTAAACCAAAAAGTGTTTTTTTTTTTTTTTTTTTTTTGAGTTTTCATAGCCTTCCTGGGAGTTTAAAAGCATCTCTCCTGACCTCTCTTACTGTAACAACAAGGAACTGTAAATGGAACTATTTGTTTTGAGTGGGGAATTTAGGGAACATTGACCCACACAAGCTATAGGAGCTTTTTTACAGCATTATATCTTATTTGCACAGAAGTCATAAAATGCAGTTAATCCGCAGCATTGTCACTTGCTGCTGTCAGTGAAATCAAGTCACCAGGTCATGCATGTACTGTACGTGGACATGAATTATTGCTTCTGTCTTTGGTCGCTTCCTAGCGTAAAACACCTTCTGATGGTAAGTACAGTGTGTTTTACTCGTTCGTTTTCTACTTTTTACATCGAGCACTTGACATTTGCAAAGTGCTTTTATGTGATGTTCAGAGGAACCAAATTGAGCTAAACAGCAGATCGGCATGACCGTGGGAGATACGAGAGATCTGCTTCTGCATGATAGTACTTCACACTCTGTGCACTTCATTTCCCCATAGTTCCACAAGGTCAAGTTTCCCGGTAGCCACACTAAACACTGCAGCGTTTGAGCTGCTCTCAGCTTCGCTCGGTGGCCTTGTTTAGTTTATGTAACACAAAGAGAGAGCACGGCGAATAACATGAGGTTGCCATGGAGAAAGCAGAAAGCAGTTGGATGGGAGATGTGGAGAGATGGACTGAAAGAGATCTCAGTTAGAAATGGTGAATGAATGTTAAAAAAGAAGCAAGGATGTGAAGGCCAACGGTGTGTCTCTGAATATCTCAGAGAAGATCTGCTGTAAATGTTCTTCTCTCACCGGGACTGACTCATAGGGCTGCAGGCGTGATACTGGTGGTGATGATGTCATTGACTGGTGGAGAAAAACACGTTTTCTGGAAAATAATCTTTAATTATAAGTGACAGGAGCGTGAAGACCTTCTTCTTTGTGCTCAAATAACAATTACATCAATCTGTGCAATGATACACACCATAGCAAAGTCAAAAGACCAGAAAACTAGCAAATCAACCAATAAATTATTCTGCAATCCACACTGAATGACATTTATATTGAAAACATTTTTTAAAACTCTTTATAAACATTGGCCTAGTTTTCCCATTGGTTTACGCTTTAGGAAAAATTACCCACCATAGTGTTCGACTACCTGCTGACACTAGTGCAGTTCCATTGTCATCTTTGTATCTGTACCTCTGCTCAAACAAATCAGCTTCCAGTGATTCAACGTCCATGCTAATCAGTACAACACTGTTGCCATTGTGGTTGTTAAGGTTGAATAATTTTTTTGCATTAAACTGTATACCATTCTATTAATATTTACATGTTTTATTACCATTAAAAAAATTGGGTGATTTTAAAGTTGGCCTTTGTTCTGGGTTAGAATTTAAAATGTTAAATGTTTTTATAATTAATTGGTTTATTTTGTCAATAAACACAAAGCACACAGTAGCATCAAAGACTCCTCCCAACCCAAGTCACAAACTCTTTGACCTTTTTCCATCCAAGAGAAGGTACAGGAACATTCGCACCAGATCCAGCAGGTTCAGATCCAGCTTCTTTCCCACAACCATATTATATATATATATTTGTATATGTCCCCAAAACTCTTAATATATACACAATTTCTCCCTAGATATATTGTATAATAATACAGCACTGCTCTTTTTTGTATTATTTTGTGTCTTTTGTGTATGCAATGTGTATATATAGTATATGCATAGATATATATTTTTATATACACATGCATAGGTCCTGCCAACTGTTATGGACATAACCTCCTATATTTTTTGCTTATATCCCCTTTTCCACATCATAGCATTCCCTATTCTGTAGTTACTGGACATACCCACTGCACAGCCATGTTGCACAATATTTTACTGTCTTTACTAATATACAGTAAAATAAGTAAAGTTATATAAATACTATTTGCACTTCTGGTAGATGCTAAGCTGCATTTCAGCTAAGTTACATTAAAGTTGTACGAACCTACCTACCTAATGGTGTTACAATAATTTATGTCATCAAATGTGATGTCGACAAAAGATGTCTGCCAAGTAGTCCATTTGCAGTTGTAAATGTCAGTTTTTTTTGTTTGTATTTCACTTTGAGTGCTCTATTTTAAACTGCGTTATGTTTCATAAACGTACATCCCCTCACGCTAATCGGTACTAGTGTCCAATAAACTGCCTTTATTACTTCCTCTCTTATTACATCGACTGCCACAAAAATGCAACCGCTCTGAGCTGACTATAAAAAAAAAATTTCAATCGATTTAGTGGCGAGAGTCTGTCTGCTTAAGCTCCTCTAGCCAAACTACCCGTGTGGCTCATCGGGCCGCTCAGGAAGCCTGCCATGTGCAAATACACTCAAGGGACACTCCATGCCAAGCAACTGATTTACAGTCCCAATTAAAGACAGCTCAGACTGTCCAAACACTCGCTGGCAATGACAATCAGCAGTGGATTTGAGCTCAGAGACCAGGTAGGGTTTAGAAAGACGCTCAGTTCGGCCGTTTGTCTCGCGTATCAGAGAGAACTTAATGCGTTCGGTTGTAATTTTCCCTGCGGGGGTCGCGGCTGATAATTGTGCCAAGATTCGGTCCCCTAATGAAGAAATGAATGATTTGTGTCAGTGAAGTAGGGGGTGTGGTAATTAGATGTCTTGTCCTCCTGGAGTGTGAGTGAAGTCCAACCCTGATTCAATTTCCGCTTCGTATCAGGTTTCTCGTCCCCTCTGTTGTTTTCTCTCCTCTACAGAGCCTCGGAGGTGACACGGAGGCTTAACAAGACCAAGAATTATAGTCAGTGAGGCCATGAGCTATTATTACATGAGCTATTTATTTTCCAAGAGTGCTAATATTTAGTATAACAGCACTGGTACCTTTCACTGTTTTCATCACACTACTTGTCTTCACTACATAAAATTCCTCATTTAGCACTAGCTGGTTACACTGAAACCATTACTGCAATGAATATGTGCTGTCAGTCATTCTGAATGTTGCCTAGCAACATGCAACACGTTATCCATCTATCTCTTTTTGCTTTTGCTACTTTTTTCTGTTAATATAAACTAAAAAACATTCTAAACCAATGCGAAAATCAGTTGTTTGCTTTACATTTATATAAATAAAAGAGAATTTTAATCTGTACATTGGTCAGTACTCACTCTTTCAATGATATTTTCGCATTTCATACATTGGAGGACCAGAAAACAAACAGATGCAACAATAGATATTAATTAGAAATACATATATTTTTCACACATTTTATGATAAAATGTTTTCTTCCATTTTTGGACACCAAACAGTAAGAAAGTCATGGTAATTTCAAATAAAACCCATTTTCTGACCTCTGACTAGGGCGGAACCTTGACATTGGCTCTAGCAACAGTAAATAATACATTTGGCAGACACACTTATCCAAAGCAAGTCTCCATTGATAAGTATACTGTATCCTGACACTGGTTCACTAGCTTACTGACTAGAAGTACCAGAAGCCAAATAGATGTTGTTTAGACCTTGTTTAAAGATTGCCAGTGACTCAGTTGTACAAGCATCTTGAGGAAGTTCATTCCACCACCTGGTTGCATGGAGGCCTTTTTTTTAAACTCAATCCCTGAGAAATGGTGGCTCCTGTCTAGCAGTGCTGGCGGAACGGTGGAGTGTGGTGCAGTGCAATAATTTTCTTTAAAAAAGTTTAAGGTAGCATTTACTATACAGTACATCAATCAAAGATACACAGAATAGTTTGTTCAACCTATAAAACAGTTTTGAGAAAATAAATACATAATATGACTAAAAGCATGTAACACATGACCATGATATCATCATTAATGTTCTTCCATAAATGATGTGGAAATTCATCATTGAGTAGGATGCCTTTGTATGCTGTAGCATGAAAGTTTCCCTATACTGCAATGACGACAATACTACATGGTCTGTTAAGGTTGGAGTGGAAGAACTCAAGTGACCTGCACCTCAACCCACTGAATACCTTTGAGATGAACTGAAATGATGACTACACGCCAGACCTCCTTGCCCAACTTCAGTGCCTGACCTCAATCCCCCCTGGCTCAAGTCTTCACAGCCATAGAGTACTTCAAAATCGAGTGAAAAGCCTTCCTAGAAGATTGCAACTTGTTATAACAGCAACATGCGAAAAACTCCAAACTTAAGCTCATGGTTTTGGAATGGAATGCTCAGGGGTCAGGTGTGCCTATACTGTAGTGCCCAACAACAACAACAACAACAAAATACTGCATAATTATGTCCTACTTAGCCTGTTATGGTTTTGCTGCAGGCTACACAAATTGTCATGTGCGGAACTGTGTCAATCATATAGAATGTTATGTAACAAATATTAATAAGGTCTGCTGCTTCAGTGTTTTTAGATCTTTTTGTCAGATGTTGCTATGATATACCAAAGTATAATTACATGCATTCCATAAGTGTGAAAGGCTTTTATTGACAATACTGTAGTGTACATAAAAAACTTACTGTATGATCATTAATGATAGCGGATTGTTTCAAGGACTTTGTGTGTTCATGGGCTTTGTGTTTACTGTAAATAAACTACATCTGCTTGAAACAATTATGAGGATCAGTGAGGCAAGGTAACATGTAGAACACATCAATATGAGACAGTGACAAATGACAACAACAACAACAAAATACTGGATAATGTGTGCTAGTGCTGTAATGGGTTCATTAAACCAAAATGTCAAGCAGGGTAATGTAAGTGTCAGGATCAGATGAGGTGCAGTGGCTAATGGGAATTGTAGTCCTGCACATTGGTGTTCTAGTGTCTCTGGGACCCTGGGTAGCCCCCCAACACCCTGCTAATAACTGATCAATCTTTCAGAATAGAAACCAAATGAACAATAAACCTTGGCACTACAGTATTGCAAATTCCCCTGACTGAGCTCTAGGCCTCAATACAATCACAGAAAAACACTCATGACGGCACCTTAATGACAGTTAACCAAATCAATTATGTCCTACTTAGCCTGTTATGGTTTTGCTGCAAGCTACACAAATTGTCATGTGCGGAACTGTGTTAATTATATAGAATGTTATGCAAGCTACTAACATACTGTGTAGCTGCGGCCAAGATCTTTAAGGAATTATGCAAATATTAAAATATAAATAACCAATATTAGTAAAGTCTGCTGCTTCATTGTTTTTAGATCTTTTTGTCAGATGTTACTGTAATATACAATTATAAGTATAATTACATGCATTTCAAAAGTGTCAAAGGCTTTTATTGACAATTACTTTGCAAAAAGTCAATATTTGCAGTGTTGATCCTTCTTTTTCAAGATCTAGGTTATTCGCCCTGGCATGCTGTCAATCAACTTTTGGGCCACTTCTGGAAACTGTAAGGAAAAGATGTAAACAGGGCACTTAATTGCTTTAACTAGTTTGTATTAATTTTTTTTTGATTTGGCAAACATCCGGACATTACCCACCTCCCAAATAAGAACACAGAGTTATCCATTTCACCTTGGTGGTGTGCAAATTGGTTGTATATATTTTTTTTTCATGATTTTGCATAAACCAAATTATAATATATATGATTTACTGTGACTGATTTTATTATTTGCATTACTGTACAAAGTTAAAGGTGTGCTTTCCCCAGACCAACCCCAAATCCCTCCCCCACAGTCAGGCGTATCAAGGTGTAACCAAGCTACCATGTCAGCCATACTTAAATTTACTACCATATACAATGCAACAATGACAGACACCCCCTTCAAGTAGGGTTCCTGGGTAACCATGTTTAAAGTTTCCTCATTTCCTAAGGTTTTTGGGTAGATGAGGCATAGTCCCCATAGCATAGAAGGCTGGAGAATCACTTACTGACCAAAGAGGCAATGCATTCTCCTTACCAAGGCAGAGCATGAGCACTGCAAAAGAGAGAGAGAGTAAAGCCTAATGTGGAACCAGACGAGAAGAGATGTGGGGGAGTAACAATCTCCATGAGGCGATGGGGGGAGCAATGTACACTACATTTACATTTAGGCATTTGGCAGATGCTCTTATCCAGAGAGACATACTGTACATTACACTACATATCAAGGGGAGAGAAAAAAGTCCTTAGTAGACTAAGGAGCCTGACTGCTGTCACCAGCGGAGCAAGGAGCAGAGTAAAATTCTTGGCCAAGCAGGAGCGACGTTCAAAGAAGAGCAAGAAGGAAGAGTGATGTCCTCAATAGGAACGTAGAGTGTAGTATGGTGTAGAACTGGGAGCACTAGTCATGTCCAAAGCATCGCAGAGAGACGTTGAGAATCATATTCAGACATCAAGCCATAAAATCATCCATTGAAGGGCAGAGGGGTCGATAGATGTCCTCAGCTTAGCAATGATGTATTTAAAAGCCTTGGTACTACAGCCACAAATGCTTGGTCACCCTTA
The DNA here is from genome assembly GCA_028565275.1 of Leiocassis micropogon. Classification (NCBI taxonomy): domain Eukaryota; kingdom Metazoa; phylum Chordata; class Actinopteri; order Siluriformes; family Bagridae; genus Leiocassis; species Leiocassis micropogon. The sequence goes on along the minus strand of JAOVVA010000004.1, from coordinate 2,638,584 downwards.
GTTTTACATTTAATGAATGCAGTCTGGTGTAGAGATACCTAGTTTATATGTCTTGTATGTATGTCTCTTGTTATTGTATGTCTTTTATGCATCATTTTAAAATGATTAAAGTGAAGTGATTTTTATCAGAAGTTGGCCACAAAGTGATTAAAATTCTTTTTAATTAATATTAAACAAATATAATGACACAGGACCTTTTAGCTTTATTTTTCCTCTTAAATTTGTTACATCCTCCCAAAAATGCCTCCATTAATCTTCAAATGGAAGTGAGAAACGTTTCCTCTAATTATGAATTTGCGTGACTGAGATAGGAAAATGTCATTCAGTAATTAAAAGTTGATGGATGTGATTTCTCTGTATGCAGTGGTGCAATTTTCGACTGCAGGGTAAAATAAGTGTCTACTTCATTCCCTCCACAATTATCTTCTTCATAATGTCAGACAGTGCACTGAGGATGTTTTTTGTCCTGACAGATTGGAGAAATGACAGTAATTAAGGGTTTGTTTGTTTTGCAGCACTGGTGAAGCGAGAAGCCAGAAATCCTGAATGAAGGTTAAATTCCTTGATATACACACAAATATTGGTGAATTCATTACCCAAGACTAAAAGCTTACTCAAGGGAAATATGAATTTCTAAATATTGAATATTAATTACATATTGTATTAAGCAATAGTAATCGTATGTAGTGCTTATAAGCATTACGGTACTAGAGTATGGTATGTGATGACTAAAACAAGTTAAAAATTAAAAAAGAAAAATTAAAAACAATGAGGAACTGTGAGTGCATTTCTCTGTCCTCTACACTGCATGATTAATTTTCACTTTTCAGCACTGAAAAGAGACTGAGGCAGAAAACAAACACACTGACACAAATGTGGAGCTTTGGGTAGCACTGGATCTCAAATGGTGGAACAATGGCAGTGATGTATAATTTCTGGGAAATGACAGATTCCATGGTGGGAATGGTTTGTACAGGATCAAATCTGCAATGCTAAAAGGGAGAGATAATAATGGTAAATACTCAACCAGCTGCTCATCTCATTTCAGTAAAAGATGGAACTTAAGTCAGCCGTGCCCAGGTACTCTGCTAAGTCATTCACTCAGGGGAAGGGGTAGCTATCAAACTCATAAATTCTGGAATCATTGCAAAACCCTCGGGTGCTATCCCTCTTTGGAACTACTACAATGGGGTTAGACCAGCGGCTAGTGAATTCCTTGATGAGCCCATATACAAGGATTTTGCGCACTTCTTACTAAACAACTCACATACTGTACTGTATGTCCCCAGAGATGTGGGAGTACCACTGCAGGATAACCACTCCTGGGGAGATTTAAAGTCATACTAGACCTACCGCATTTGGCTTGGTTCCACTAAAAAGACATTTGCGGTTGGGTCTTGTTGCTAGGTGGTGGACAGTGCTCATTTGTGGATATGCCCTTATGGCTTTCAGAATGATTGGCAAGGGACTGTCTTGATGCATTTTAGTACATTAAAGTGTACTTGTGTGTGCACTGTCTGGGATATTGCAGGTGGCAATTCAGGGTGTGAATTTTCTGTCATTGACAGAAACTTACAATTTGCACTAGGAGCAAGAGGACCACTTGGTCCCCTGGCAGTAGATTGTAGACTCTGTGATGGGCCCTCTGTACCTGTTTCTTGTGTTCTGTGATAGTTGTTAACCTTTATTTAATGATGGCGGCGCAGTTGTTTTCACGTTTGTTTGTGTAGTTTCTTGTGTAGATTTTTTGTGTCTGTGGATGTGTTTTTACGTTTGATGGGATACCTGAACCTGATAATCTTAAATTCTGGGACCCAGAACTGTATTAGCAACAGTAAATAGCAACATATTATATCAACAAAACGAGCAGGTTTGACTACAACAACAACAACAACATGAGATCGGTTGGTCTGCTATACCTGCTTTCCTTTATGCTGGGCTCACCTGGTGTGGATGTTCTGGGATGTGGTGAGCAATCGGACGTGTTTTTCCGGATTGTTTGCCCGGGTTCTGGCCTTGTGTCGGTCTGTTTGGCTTCGTTGGATTTTCCTGGCTGTTCTGCTGGGGTCCTGCACGAACAGCTGCTTCGTTAAACAGAGGTATTCACCTTTAAGCATGAGCAGGGAGCCTGCACCAAGTCAGCAGGACTATGGATTATTGTACTTCTGTTCCTATCAGGTAATATCCATCCCAACCCAGGCCCGGAGCCGATCGAGTTTACGAACCCTGACGATTTTAAAAACAGCGGTGGCTTGCGTTTTTTTCATGTCAATGTACGCAGCCTGGTTAAAAAAATCAACGCTATTCGTCTGTGGGCGAAACTGACAGAAAGTGACTTAATTGTTTTGTCTGAGACGTGGCTTAAGCAATCAATCTCGAACAATATGATTCATATCGATGGATATGATGTCTTCAGGTCTGATCGTGTGAATAAAGGAGGGGGAGTAGCTATATATACCAAAGCGTCATTGGACTGTTGTTGCGTCGAAACAATAACAAAGCCGAAGTTTTTCGAGCTGTGTGCCATTAAATTAAACCTCCCCAATGGTGCAGATCTCACTGTGGTAGGATGTTACCGCCCACCTTCGGCGGTAGCTGGAGCAACTGCTCTACTGTCTGACTTTCTGCAGAAATTGCCCAACGAGTATATTGTCCTAGGAGACCTGAACTGGCACTGGCTATCGACTTCGGTGTTAAGGGACTTATGCGATGTGCTACATCTAACGCAATTAGTACAGTCTCCTACACGCCTTAACCCGAAGAAAATGGACAAATCTACATTAATTGATGTCATTCTTACTAATGCTCCACACAAGTACTCTGCTGCTGGAGTTTTTAGTAATGATGTCAGTGATCACTGTGTGGTTGCCTGTATTAGAAATTGTAAATTGATTAAAACCAAGCCACGGTTTATTTTTAAATGAAATGATAAACATTTTAATGAACAGGCTTTTCTTCATGAAGTCTATCAATAACAGAGTATCTTGTATGGATGATGTTGAGCTAGCCTGGAATTATTTTAAAAATACTTTTTTAGCCATAATTGACAAACATGCCCCTCTTAGAAGATACAGAGTGAGGGTTAGGGATAACCCATGGTTTAATGACACTATTGCAACGGCTATTAGAGAACGAAATGAAGCTTGGACCAAAGCTAAACGAAATAATAATGATACATATTGGCTAAATGATAGGGTATTAAGAAACAAATGTTCTAGACTAATAAAAAATACAAAAAGTGAGCATTACCTGAATTTAATAAATGAAAACTTAAATAACCCCAAAACATTTAGGAAATTAGTTAAATCTTCTTCAGGTGATGTGTTACCTCCCACTATTCCTGAAGTTATAATAACGAACCAAGGTGAAGTAAGGGGTAAACAAAATTTAGTAGATGTTTTCAATAAGCATTTTATTAATGCAGGAATGACTACTCAGTCTGTTCTCCCACCTATTGTGGATAGTAAAACCTCCACAGACTCTAATATTAGTTTGAATAAATGTAACTTTTCTTGTATATCTACACAAGGCATTATTAAGCCTAAATTGTAAAAAGTCTGCTGGTTCAGACCAGATTGAGCCATATTTTCTTAAAATTGCTGCAAATTTGATAGCTGAACCTGTTTCTTCCATTTTTAATCTTAGTCTAAGCAGTGGCTACATTCCCAAATCATGGAAATCTGCACTTGTCCTCCCACTATTAAAAAGTGGAGATCCTTCGGCCCTAGACAATTATCGTCCTATATCAAGATTATCTGTCATGGCTAAACTATTTGAGTCCCTTATAAATGATCAATTAAAACATTTTTTAGCAGATAACAGTGTTTTAAGTCCTATGCAGTCTGGTTTCAGACAAGGGCACAGTACAATTACGGCTGTAACCTCTGTTACAAATGATATTATCACTGCGTTAGATAATAAAAAGTCTTGTGCTGCATTGTTTATTGATTTATCAAAAGCGTTTGACACCGTTGACCATCATCTTCTCCTGCAAAGACTGGAAAACATAGGTTTCAGCCGTACTGTATTAAAGTGGTTCTCTAATTATCTGAGTGCTAGAACTCAGTGGGTGGCTATAGACAACTTTACCTCTCCCTTGCTAGAAGTAAAAATGGGTGTTCCACAGGGATCAGTTTTGGGCCCCATTTTATTTTCTATTTATATAAATAATATAGGTATAGATCTAAGTCCAACGAAAGTTCATCTTTATGCTAATGACACAATAAAAACTAAATTCATGGTCTTCACATGCGCTCATTCTCCTTCTGAATACACAATTTTAACAGAAAATGGTACTCCAATAGAAAGGGTAAACTCCTACAAATATCTAGTTATTTGGCTGGATGATAAATTATCCTTTGGGGTTCATATTAAACTTAGACCCAAATTAGGTTTTTATTTTAGACTTAGGAAGTGCTTTCCATATTTAGCAAGAAAAAGATTGGTAGAGAGTACATTTTTATCAGTATTAGACTATGGTGACATCATTTATATGCACTTCTCTTGCTTTTTATTGAAAAAGCTAGATGTTTTATATCGCTCAGCCTTGCGTTTCCTTACAGGTGCAGCTGCTAGGACTCACCACTGCATCTTGTATGAAATGGTACAATGGTCCTCTCTTTCCTTTAGAAGGAAAGTTCATTTATTGATCTTTATTGCAAAAGGACTAATGGGTAAATTACCACAATATATTTAAAATCTGCTTACATACCATACGAGTGTTTACAGTACAATCTGAGTGTTTACAAAATGTCTACCTAACCACCGGCTACCCAAAATGGCGATTCACTGGCGGCCAACCCGGGGCAAACGGAAACAAGGGCGGGCAAGGACTAACTGGCGGCGAACGTTCACAGACGACCTGAGAGTTGTCGACCTCACATGGGACAAAGCCAAAGCTGCGGCTGCTGATCGAACACAATGGAGAACACTCGTTACCCTATGCACCGATAAGGAGGCCTTAAGGGTTAAGGATTACGGACTCCTTCATTAAGAACAGAACTTGGTAAAACATCTTTCTCCTATTATGCACCATGTGTCTGGAATGAACTTCAAAACATCTTAAATTTAGAATCACTTCCATCTCTTAATATTTTTTAAAAACATTTGTAAAATCAACCCTTACAGAAAAGTGCCATTGCTTTTAATTTGGTGCCCTCATGTCTACTTTTTACTATGTGCTTCATGAAGTGTGATATCATTGATTTCTGGTTTGTGTTCTAGTCTATGATTTATGTGAGACTTGTGTTCTTGTAGTTGTTCGTTCCACTGTTTTTTTTTTTGGTTGTATGTCCATTGTATTTAGTGTATTTTTAACTAGACGCCACTCTTGGCCAGGACTCCCTAGAAGAAGAGTTACTGTAACTCAATGGGACCTTCCTGGTTAAATAAAGGTTAACTGTGATAGTTGGACCAATTAGACCAATTACTGCTGCTGTTTTATACATTCAGAATCAAAAGGTGAAGGTTGTTTGCTGTTAGTTTAGACATACAGTAAAGGGCATACCTTGATCTATCTGTATGGTCTGAGATGTGGCCTTTCAGAGGGGCAGTGCTTGGGGAGTGGAATAGTTGGTTTATCATGTGGGTTCCCTCCTTTTGCCTCCTGGGTTCATGCAAGGGCCCAATTTGAAGCCACCTTTCTCGTGGCAACAATTTCTTTTCTCCCCTATCCCTATCACTTGTGTGGTGAGTGCATGATCCAGGGTCTCTAATATCTTCTCTTGGAGTGTCAAGTGCTCGGGTACTGATGGACAGGACTTCTCATAGTCCCCTGTTTCATCTTTCAGCACATAATACGTAAGCTGGGCCTTTCATGAGAACATGGATGCCAGCATCTGGGCCTAATACTCTTAACCTCAACTTAACCTCTTACAATGTCCTCAAAGGTGTGTAGATAAACTTCAAGTATTGCTGCTTTTTTTTTTAGGTGTTAGAAAGGTAGTGGTGCAACAGATCACAAAAATCACAGTTTGGATCACATTACAGTTTTTAAATCATGGATCGGCTTTTTGTTTATTACAAGAACATTACAGCAAGGTACTTTTGGTTATAACAAAAAAATTAAGAAATAACCCGCTGAATAAAAACATTTTTTTTTTTAAATAAAATATTCAATACTCAGTTGTCAAAGTGCAGCATGTGAAAAACAACCTGAGACCTGAAAACAGGCCAAATCTTATAATGACAATTTTTTTTTTTTCAAAAAGACGAGGATGTCTACATTGTCTGGGGAGAGAGTAGACCTCTTAGCAGTCACTTTGTCACCTGGAACTGAAGTGGCAGGCACAGCAAGGTAGCGTCTTGCCATCTTTGCAATGGGAAGGTAATTACACTGGCATGCTAAATTTATCACATGTGCAAAGCAAGATATCTGTGGCCCCAGTCCAGCTTCTGTCACTGCATTTACTTGGTTTCTGGCATTATCTGGGATATTGCTACATGCATTGTGCTTCTTCATCTTCCACTCTGCCATTGCTTCTATCAGTACCTGTGCTGGATTTGTGCTTGTGTGACTCTCGTAGCGGGGGCGTGTCTGTAGAACCGAACTTCACATCTCCCACTCGGTTGTGATAAAGTGAGCAGTTACAGTACATAGCTTTCTGTAGATCTTGATGCAGTAGAGTCTGCGACGATATTGTTTTTTTTCTTCCTGTTTTTCAAGTTCAGGCACGATCTTCATGCTAAGGTGGGTGTGTGAGGGTATTTCGTAGTATGGCTGAAGCACTTTCAACATGTTTTTTAAATCCTCTGTTTTCCACAACAGAGTATGACCTCATGTCTGCCGTGATAAACATCCCCAAGCTTCAAGCCTGCTCTGATTCTGATGCAAAGGGCTGCTTAAATGCAGCGGTGAGCAGCTGGTGCTGTGGTTATTGCGGTTTACATCCTGACGGCACACCAATGTGATGTCACTTCAGATGCATGGCCATGTTTGATGTATGTATTACCACTTTCATACAGCTTTCTCGTGCCACAGTGCCTACACACTGTAACTGTTTTGTCCGCCAACCTTCTTCCATCATCATTATATTTTACGGGGAAGCCAAAACGCTCCCATACATGCAATTTGAATGACGCAGGAGGCTTTTCGAGTTCTTCTGCTCCACCGCTAGTTATTGTTGTTGACTGATTAACATGCTCTGTTCATTTGAACACGACTGCTCTGTGTAATTCATTACTTAAAAAGCAATATCGGCAGAATAATTTCTTTCACTCTGCGATCGTTAAAAATTTTAGATTAACCCGCAAGCTTAAAAAAATAGCAATTAATCTGTGGGTCACGTGCATGCTGAACCATGAGTCGTGAGCCACATGGATCACAGATCAACTCCGATTGATCACCACTGTAGAAAGTTAGTACTGCAGTCAGGGTTTGCATTCATGCCTGTATTCACCAACATTGTGGTGTTGAGAACTGAAGCAAACACAGTCAGTGCATTTACGTGATGTTCTGTTAGTCTGACTAATTTTGTTACTGTGACTGAAACCAGACAAAACAAATGTCAAGCACACCCAGATAATGGGGTTGGAAGTTGAGCTACTCCTTTACATGTACTGTATAAGTCAATCGGCTACAGAAATCGGCCTAGGTGATCTGCATCATGCCCACCCAGGTCCATCATGCCCACCCTGTTCTTTGACCCAGAAGTCGAACAAAATGCATCATTGCGGAAGAAGCCGTAAACAATAAAGCAGTATCGTCTGCCTCCAGGAAACATCAAAACACTAGGAATAGCATGCATCTTATTGGTACAAAAAGTAATGTGTTCAGCACATACCAAATATACAGTTGTCCATGTTTTCACCACTCGACATGCCACCAGTTTGCTCCTAAGTAACTTGTTAATTGATCGCTTTGGACTGTGATATAATTGATCAATCAGCAATATAATTGATTGCCACCTGAAAGGGGACATAACACCGCCTATCATAGTTGAGTCTGACATACTTGGGTCAATAAATCAATTCTCCTACCGTGCTTCTGTAATGAGACACGGACTGTAGTATTTTTTGTAGTAGTATTTAACCGGCCTAGTTATACCATAACCAGTAGTAGTATTTAACCTAGTTATACTATAACTACATAACTATAAGTGACTCACACCGGGGAGGTAAAAAGAACTTTCAGGGGTGAGGAAATGGGTATTAGTGTGAGTGGAAGTGAGTCACTGATGGAGTGGCAGTTTTTGCAATGGGACTTGACCTCTGTCATGGTGGTCTTGTGGTGGAAGATCAGAGTCAAAATGGCATCTCAGGGAAGCCTACGGTTCCATGGCTCAATGGTATGACAGCAATAATGGCTCATCCAGGCTCGAGGCCGTAGTTTTGGATGAAGAGAAAATCATATTATAACTCAACCAGCTTATCCTCACCTCTCTCTGAGAACACCATCTTTTATTTTTCCTGGCATGTTCCAGAGAGAGGGATCAGCTGCAACAATCATCTGTCACCAGCCTTCTCTTTGTACTTCACTTCCCTTCTTTACCATTTGTGCCTCGTCTGTCTATAACCATCATGCTGAACTGGGACCATCCACCCTGCACCACTCTGTCTGTTTGGGTAGACATGACTTAAACTAACATTAATAATAATAAGAATAATAATAATTGTTAAGAAGGAACATTATTGAGTCTGTATTAAAACATTCCGCCAACATGTTTTGGTTCTGCTGGAAATCTCTCTGAAATCCCTGCAATATTAATGCAGTCTAAGTTGTCAAGTCAGATATCTATACCTGCCACTGTCAGGTTCCAGCTAAACCAGACAGACTAGACGGATGCAAAAGCATACACTAACATGAACAGGGTCCTGTATATAAAACTTTAATGAGCTCATGATGAAAAGCATGATATGGCAGCCTGTGGCAAGCTCAAAAATAAAAGCTAAGATTCACTGTGTTGGACAAACAGATCCACAGACTTGGGAAAAGGTTCAGAAATAATTATAAGCGCATAGAAGAGTCCAGAGCACTGTTCACATACCCCAAACACAAATATAATCCTTCAGAGAGACATGTAGAAAAAAACAGAGCACCGTCCCCATACCCACAATAAGAAACACAATATAATCCTTCTGAGAAGCATGTAGAAAAGTCCGGAGCACAATTCACGTAATCCAATTCTTTGTACACGCCTTGAAAACTTGAAAAAAGAAACACAGAACAAGGTTCAAACTCATGTTGTCTTTGAATTGCTCCTTTTGAAATCGACTCATGCAACTTGCTTCAAAGCAGGGCATGAAATTTGGTTTGAGGCAAGGCTGGACATGTTACTTGATTGCTTGGCTTGAAATGATGCGTGAAACTTTGCTCGGATTTTGGCTTGAAATTTCCTTTAAGATGAGGCTGGAGATGTGACTTGGAGCAGGCTTCTAACAAGATGTTAACACAATAATCTGGTGATGAGAAAAAGTCTCGGCATCTCTTCAAAGGTTTTGCGAACTTTATGTGATGTAATATTTAACGTCTAGAACTCATTAAGGTTCATTGTCCCACTTCCTGAAAAACAACCCCACACCAGTTTCAGCGTCTATAAAATCATGGATGAGCGAGTTTGGTGTGGAAGAACTTGACTGGCCTGACCTCAACCTAATAGATCACCTTTGGGATGAATTAGAGTGGAGACTTGGAGCCAGACCTTCTCGTCCAACATCAGTGTCTGACCTCACAAATGTGCTTCTGGAAGAACGGTCAAAAATTCCCACAAACACACTCCTAAACCTTGTGGAAAGCCTTCCCAGAAGAGTTGAAGCTGTTATAGCTGCAAAGTGGGCGGGGCCAACATCATATTAAACCCTATGGATTAAGAATGGGATGTTACTCAAGTTCATATGCATGTGAATGCAGGCGAGTGAATACTTTCGGCAATGTAGTGTCCTTCGTGAATTTTTTTGGTATTCCCAACGATTGTTGAAAAACAGATGGCAATTTAAGTACTTCTTAGCTGTTGGATGTTGATCCACTTTCCAGAACATGATGTTAGACAAAAAAAGGGTAGATAATGATACCATCAATATTGCAAATATTTAAATACTCCTAATATGTTCTGTATATTGATTTGCCTTTTTTTTTGTAATAACATTCCCGCCAGAGACATCTTCAAATCCAGAATTTCTATACTGCACCTTTAACGAAGGTTACAATAAATCATTTTCACTTTAGTATCTGTACTACTCAGCTGTCTGCGCTTTGAGCTTTGAGCTTTGATGAACAAACCGATGACGCTGTGCTGTTGATCTGTTCACCTGTTTGGACAGCAGCTTCATCAGAGCCTTCCATTGAACCTGTGATGTTTGATGTTTGTCCTGTTCGTCGTTAGCATTTCTGATGCGAATCCTCAAAGCACTGGCTCTCCACTGACTCCAGCCTTAACCTTTCCTCTCAGAGGACGTATTTCTGCTCTGAACATTTTTATTTGTTAAATCTTCAAAGTTCACCATGTTAAGTCTTCTGAGATTGATATACAGTATAATTAGAATGTAATTAACTTTATCTGTCGCAGTGTATGAGGCACTGCAGGAGATCTAGAACTGAAGAATGTTTATCTGACAGTCAGTGAAATAAAATGCCAGCAATCAGACTTAATAGAGTCATCATCATTTTGGCTGAAACGAAAATGATTTTAGAAGTGATTGGGAAGTGAATGTGAGCTAAAAAGATTTTTTTCCTGGCCCTATAAGGAATATTCCTGACGCTGCTGTTTTGCAGGAAGTGTACACCAACGCTGGCTGCTCGTGTCAGACGTCCACCATTACGCCGTGCAATATAAAACCACTTTGGCTTTGCTTTTCACTCGTACGCAAATGGCATCTGAGGTCAATTTGGAGAAATTTTAGATGTCCCCTAAATGTCAGAGTGATAAAAGCTCACACTCTGAAGCAAGCGCATGCCTTGTCCGGTTACACATAAATGTCTGAGACATAACATAACACACACATTACCCTCTACAGTACGCATGCAGCAATAGTCCTATTATTTACAGAAAAGACATTTTTCGTTTGAATATTACATTTTTACTAGTCATTAAATTACAGGTCATTCATAAAAAAATGTAGATGTGATTTATTCATTATCAATTCAATTAAATTCAATTAAATCTTATTTGTACTGTATAGCGCTTTTAACAATTGACATTGTTGCAAAGCAGCTTTACACAATCAAAAGAATTATTTAAGTTTGTATGAG
>JAOVVA010000004.1:2616571-2627299 GCA_028565275.1 Leiocassis micropogon | reverse complement strand
ATACTGTTTAAAAAAAATAAAGGGAACACTTAGTCCCAGTTTGACTTGAACGCCTCAAACCTCAAACCGGGACTCAGTGTTCCCTTTATTTTATTATATTATATATATAAAGTTACATGAGAGAAAGCCACTCTAAACATCACACTAAACATCGTTTATAATTCCAATCATGTTAAACAGGCAGATGAGGCTAACATACAGTATATACAAAAACAGTTATCTCTGCCCCTTTTTAAAACTGAATTGAATTATGGCTGCAATGTGCAGTTATGTCAGTAGTCGCACCATCGTTGATGCTATCATGTGACCGTTATATGAAAGCCGTGTATTTTTCATGTTGAAATGTGTATATACATGTCTTTGGGCTCCTCTGTATATATTTTTGCATGATTGGTGAAAAAAAGGGGCTGTACACAATGAAAAGTTACATAGTTACATAACTACCTGTTATGGATCGGTGATGCTTTCAACATGTATTTCCACATCATAAGGACATCATTAGGAGACTAGGACATTTCTGGATAAGAAACTTTCAATAGGATAGTGACCACTATCATCTATTAACATTAACACAAAAAATGCTCGATGCACAAAAACGTGTGTTTTGTGATGGACATTTCAGCCTCTAAATGAGGCAAAACAAAACAAGATTTCTGATGTAAAAAAACAGGTTTAAGTAAACAAACGTACTTGACTTTACACAGCGTCAAGTTAAAATATCACTGGTTCAATGTGTTTTATATATTTTATATATTCATTTGTACAAATGCAGCCTGCTGTTTTTTTTAATCGTTGTGAACATGCCATATTATTCATGAGAAGTGGTGTCTGGTTCATCTTCTTTTTGTGGTCTGATTTGGCTCTGACCCCTTCACTCACCCCACAGTGCACAGATGTCAAACGTCAACCTTCAGCATGTTTAGTGAAGAACGGCATGAAAAATCTCCCACTTCCTCCATCTCTCTCTCTCATATACACATGCTAATCACGGCAATCATCCCGAACCAGTTAATGGCCGACTCAAAAGCAGGAATGACACCGAGGTCAGTGCAATTAATTGCTGTTTTCAGTGTACAGAAAGGACTGAGGCTGGCTTTGTTGCTGAACTTTCTTTTTATGTTTATGGCAACATGCTTCATTAATATTTAACCGCTTGAATGTTCTATATTTTGGAACTGAAATGGACTTACTGTAATTGGTATTTTACATCATTGAGCTACACATAATAGACAAATCAAGAAAAATCTATATATTTATACAAATTACTAGTTATGGTTACATTCGTATTCATCCCCATCATCATAAAACCCAATTACAAAATTTGTACAGTACTGTTGTAAAGACTTGGCATCAAATACACATAATCAGTTATATAAAGGAAACAATGTGTGATGTCAATATACTGTAAATACACTTGTAACAAGAAAAACTGAAAGTTTACTACACAATATACCTAAACAGACAACATCAAGATCATTAAAGTAACTTAAAGCGTGATGCTCCCACCACCATGCTTTACTGTGTGGTATGGGAGGCAATTCTAGAAACTGTTGAGCTAAAAAAATTATATAAATGAATAATAATAATAATAATAATAAAAACAATGATGGGGACACACCATGTCCTACAGACATGTCTGCCATGGACAACAACAACCACCGTGCTTTGTATTTTGTCTCTGATCTCACCAAATCTGCCATAGTATTCACATACTTCTTTTTTCGATCGTCCTTTGCTTTCTGGTTCTAGTTGTTTTGACCACACTCTGCATGTGCGTGAGGTGATCACAAACCTCATGACAGCCAGTACCCCCCCTGCACATCTCCAAATATGCCGGAAAAACTTCACTGTGTCAAGGCTTTCTGTACTTTGCTATAAAGGGAGGGCTTTCAAAGCAGCAGAAAATAGCCTTGTTTATGAATCCTCTCACTGACAAGGCTCTTTGCTGGGTGACTGCGGTCCTCAGTCTGTCTTCAGGGCAGAGAGTTGTTGTCATCTCTTGACGCTTCATAGAGCTTTTCAAATGAGTGTTTGATCATTCCGAAGAGGGCAGAGAAACTGGCAAGAAGCTTCTCACAGTGACACAGGGGCAATGAAACACAGAAAAATATGCACCAATCAAAAAAAATAAAATAAAAAATCTATGCAGAACATGCAGCTAGGTTGAAACAAGTTAGAACCAACAGAGCAAGAAAAGCAGAGACAAGAGAGCGACTCTGAAACTAGTGTGGCGACCTGATCACTTTTTGGCATAATCCAATATTCGTAAAAGGTGAAGACTCCGTCACCATAAACAGAGTGTACCATTACCACCACCAGTACCCCTGCAGTGAGTCTTACTCGTTTTTGTAATGATTAGTCCTTTACTCTGAATGTTCAGAAAAAGCACTCAGAGCGTGTTTTCATCCTGTCAGAGATCAAAATACCATTATTAAGCTCTACATTCCCATGTTGCAACACCAATATTCTCTCAAGATCCCTGCCATCCACATGGGACCAGTCAGAGCAGAAACTGTTACAAGCTGCACCCAACCACTTACATTCCAGGTCACCACCCTGCCCTGGGGGACATCTTATTCCTGATTACAACCACAACCACTTATACTAGACTTTCCTTGGATGCATCTCCATGGACCTTAAATCTGCTCCGAGAAGGAAAGTGAAAAATAGAGGGTGGACTTTGTCCATGCATAGACTACCAGGGCCTCTGTACTTTTTCGATCATCCTTTGCTTTCTGGGCAAACCAAATCAGAGTCAAATATCATTAGAAAAGGAGACAAGTGGAAGATGGCCTTCAGCAACCCATCTGTCCACGTAGAGTGAATACATACCCACCTAGGAGGTAAGCATTCATTTATAAAGATGACATACATTTTTTTCTGTCATTTGAAGCTAATATGAATATGAACTTTATATTAATTCCATCATAACATCCCAGGAATCCACAACACGTACTACAGACATGGCCACCATGGACTACGACACCCAACACTCACCTGTCAAGTTCATCGCATGAATTCTAAATACCAACAACTGTTCACAATCACCACCAAACCATATATTAGCACTCTCAAAGGGGTGAAATTCTCAGTTGTCTTTGTGTTTGACTAAGCAGAGGCCTTTTTAAAAAATTATTATTAAATATATATTCCTGGTTTTTGACTATGATTTGCTATCTGGATATAGTCATTTTGTATTTGCACTTTTATTCTGCTTGACCCTAGTCATGTCTTGGATTTGTTAATTGAGTCTGCTTCGTTAAATCATCTTACATAGTTAGTTGGGATTTGCCTGGAAGACCACCTGGGGATACTGTGTGCTGTGAGGTGGTTGGCCCTGTCACCTCTAACCTCCAGGGTTTGTTTCAAGACGTGAGTTGTAGGCTGATTGGTGTTTCCAAATTGCCAGTGGTGGTACCCTGTGATGGGTTGGCACTTCACCCACAATGTCACACCTCAGATAGTCTCCAGACTCCCTTTAACTTTATATAGAACAAGCTGTATGGAAAATGGATGGAGAGATGGTTCAAATTGGAATTCTTTCTGATGAGAAACATTCTGTTCTATGGTTCAACCTCGAATCTATAAGGTTTCCCCTGGAGGAATTTTTTCCCCCTTAATTGGTCTAAATTGATGCAGTGGTGTGATTGTGTAGCACTGTGAAACCCTTTGTTAGGGTGTACTTCAATTAATCATCGTTTGCTCAGTTAACAAACCTAGAGATAATCTTTAGAAGGTCAGTAAAGCTAACGTTATTTACACCTACAGCTCATGACTCACCCCGAACGCATCACTGTTCTGTCCTCTAGCTCTTGATATAAGTGCTCCATTTGCTTCTGTTATAACAGACTCACAGCAAACATACAGAAATATAGTGTATAGAATATAGAATATATTCCTACTCGGCAGCATTAATTTTACACGTGGCCTGTCAAGGAATTTATATATATTTAATTATTTTCCCTGCAAGACCTTGAAAGGTGCCATCATGTGCTAAGCAGATGCTTCAGAACGTGTGTTTACTGCCAAAGTGATCAGTCTCTAAATCACCACACGGCCTCACAGCTGTAAACATGCCCAGGTTTGGAGCTTGTTAGCAGCATTTCAGGCTGATCTACAGGTGTGTATGCATAATCATTGTTCTCAGAGCAAATCCCCATAGTGCAGACAGACAGCTTGAATAAAAATGCTTCAAACGTTAAATATTTCCCCTTTTTACATATAATTATTTGTCTCTCTTTAAGACATATTCAATTGCGGCTTATTAATGAGTAATACATTAATCAAGGGATACATCTTAATAGACCCCGAAGACTTTCACTGGTGTTAAGGTCAGGTGTTGGCCATGCATAAGTGTGCATGAGATTCCTCATCCTCCCAGAATGAATCATGGCGTTTTTACCCTGGAATATGTCTATAGCATCAGAGAAGAGACATCCAGTACATTTAGACCTGTTTAGACCTGAACAACTGATCAACCCCAGATCATAACACTGTCTCCAGAGGCTTGTACAGTGGACACTTTGCAAAATGGGTGCATCGCTTCATGCGTTTCCATTCTTACCCTGACACGCCCATCACTCTGGAATAGGGTCGACCTGGACTCATCAGGTCACATGACCTTTTTTCCATCACTCCAAAGTCCAATCTTTATGCTCACCAGCAAACTGAAGCCCCTTTCCTAATTTGTCTCACTAATGAGTGGTTTTCTTATGGACACACAGCTGTTTAGTCCCAATCCTATAAGTTCTCATCACATTGTGTTTATATGGAAATACGCTTACTTTCACTGTTAAACATAACTCTGATTTTTACTCTTCGTTTTTTAGTATTAAACAGTCTATTTATTGGCCTGCATCAAGCCAAGTAAAGATCTAAGGAGTCGAGATCACCTGAACATTTAAATGCTGGCTGAAACGTCACATAATAAGATGTAATATACTCACTCACTCACTCACTGTCTATACCGCTTTATCCTGTATCATGGGGTGCCTGAAGCCTATCCCAGGAGACTTGGGGCACGAGGTGGGATACACCTGCCGATGCCAATCCATCACAGGGCACACACACATACTCACACACTACGGGCAATTTTTAGGAATGCCAATTAGCCTGACCTGCATGTCTTTAGACTGTGGGTGGAAACCCACCAAGCATGGGGAGAACATGCAAACTCTATGCACACAGAGAAGGGAATCGAACATGGCCGGTAATCACCGGACGCTAGAGGTGCAAGGCGACAGTGCTAACCACTAAGCACCATGCTGCTGATGTAATATACAACATTGTATATTCTATTTTAAAACAAATGTTCATTGTTTTAAAGCTTTTTATTCCTGTAGAATTACATCAATTGCATTGGCTGTTATATAAACAAGTTGCATTTAGCCTGCTGTCTTGGTTACAGCCAAAACACAGTATTGGTGCTAATAAATTTTTTTTTAGAAAATGTGTGTGTGTGTGTGTGTGCCAAAGAAGCGTCTTATGATTTTATATGTGCCCTAAAAATGGCCATTTTTTAGTATTATACTGTCTCGCTTAAAACTATAATAATTTAAAATAAATATTGATACTAAAATTTGTGTAAGCTAAATTAAAAAGAGATGTTTTTTATGGTCTCCGAGTGGCGCAGTGGTAAAGTGCTCGCCCTAGCAGATCGCGAGTTTGATTCCTGGGTGATGCTGTAACCTCTCGCAGCCAGAGGTCTAGAGAGAGCTGATTGGCCGAGCTCTCTCAGAGGGGAGGGATGAGAGGTACTTAGTGCTCCCGCCAATCAGGGGCGTCTGTGAGCTCACGCAAGCCGAAGGAGCGGATAGTGCTGTCCTCAGAGTGTGTTACGCCGCCCCCATAGTCAATGACCCTCCTGACTGAGTGGTAGTAGTAGCATTGATGTGGGAGCCCCCTAGTGACGAGGAGGAATTGGGCACAACTAAATTAGGGAGAAAATCAGAGAAAAAAACAAAAAAACAAAAAAAAAGGATGTTTTTTTTTTTTGTTAAAGCTTAAAAAGCAAAAAATACTGTAGTGTCCATAACCATGTCAAATTCATGTTGCAATATCTTAACAATATCTTTGCATTTTAAAATTATATACTTTCAGGTTTGTGTCTTTTCATGTGAAATCTAAATTGGCCAAGTTTCATCTGAATGACAGTTAAGATCATTGAAAGATTTGAATTCAAAAACGTTACTGACACTACATAAAAGGGCATGAAACTGTATTTAGCAAATGTGTTTCTTTTTATCTGATAAAAATATAAATCAGTATGCATATTTACAAAAAATTAAGCATGAGTCAGGAGATACATAAGTAGCATTAATTATTATGAAAAATTAATCTTATAATAGCACCAATACAATGTTCTGGCTGCTAAGTAGCAAAACACGTTCAAGGAATTTTAAATAAATGAATTAATAAAAATAAAAAAATATATAAGAAAAGAATAAAGATGTATGTGATGCTGTTGTAGAGAAATAATCAACATTATTTATTGTGTGATGAAGCAGAGTCGCTTTTACCACCCTGAAGCTGATTATTTTTGCCAAAACAACAAGAAGTATTTTTCCATGTTTTATTTAACATGACAAGCCACAGTTTGTTTTCCTTTTATTTAATTTTGTGCAATGTCCATGAAACAAGATTGTTTTGTCCTCACTTGTGTTTTAGCAGCTATAAATAGTTACTGGCTCACCTGCCTCTTGATTTGTATGGGAATAAAAACTACACATACACGTAGCCTAAAATAAAGGCACATAAAAATACTCCGCTTCTAAATGTTACTGGAAACTTCAAAAATATCAACTACTCTGTGCTGATGATGTTAGAAAACGTAAAGTTCTCGATCTCGACCTGTTTGGAAACCGTAATACTGGAGACTCCTTCTGTAATTAAACACTGTAGTTTCGAAATTTAATCATGACCATCTGACCAATAAGAATTTAGCATTTAACAGCTCTTTTCTGTAAGAAAACGTACCGATACTTTCAGCTTTGGAACTGCTTGCATCTCAGCTGTGGGTGAACAAATGAAATATTTAAAGCCTGGACAAATATATGTGGTAAAATAAATATCATTTAAGTTTGAGTGACTTTCAGCAGAGGAATCTGATGCTTTCTTGGTGTTCAGTAAAACAAAATGAGAACAAATAAGAAAAAGTTGTGAATCTTTGAATGCTGGCTGGAATGGCATTCATATAAATAAGCAATTAAATTTCTATTAAATGCTATCACTTTGCTTATATAACAGTGAATTAAGAGTCACAGTAGGTGTGTGGGTCGGGGGATTGAGGGAACATCGCTGCAGGCATCTCGCTCCATAAAGCAGCAGGTATGAGAATGATTTACTGTGTGTGATGCGGATAGAATTCTCTCTGAATGCTGCTTTCACAGTGCAGGAACACCAAGTTCGCATCCGTAGAAGAAATTAACATTATCATTATGAACTATTATACAGACGTATGTTGAATTCTTTAATCTGACTGGTCGGCTGAAGATGTTGATTAATTTTCTTTAATAGCAGCTCTGACAAAAGTTGTGCTTGTTCACTTGTTTTTTTTTTTGTTTTTTTTTTTGGTAATTTAAGTTTTTTAAGAAAAATTTCTTATCGGTCATATTTAGTTTGGCTGTTCCAGTTATGACAAAAATGAAGAAATACAGCATTTCTTTTGTTCAACCAGTTCTCCTTCTCCATCAGTCAGGCTACTGTAGCATATTTTCATCGTAAGATACTTTCACAGCAACTAAATCTACCCACGTTTTAAAGGCAGGCATTTGTGTGTCCTTTCAGCCTCTAAGAATTAATCACTCTGTCTAACATTATAAGCTGAATGTTGTTGAATTTTACTGTGTGAAATCTCTCTCCTGTCTCCTAGGAGACATAATCTTGGTGAGGTTAGAAGCTCACACCCGAGCCACTTCTCCAGATATCTTAACGCTGTTTTTCAGAGTGACAGCACCCGAGGACACTCCCGTAATGAGTGAGACAAAGTACTCATTTCCTGTTTCCATTTCCAAAACTAATTGTCACTCATCAGACCCATTCTGTACAGTCGTACTGGTGTATAATAGAATCAATGTAAAATTTTATACTGTGCTTCCTTCCATTCTTCTGTGGAATGGAGTGAAATCGGATTTATCCTGCAAGGATTGTGATAGAGCTTCAGCTGGTGAGAATGGAGATGTGAGTTCCCTTTACTACTGAAATCCAATCTACAGTACATCTTGCTGATGGAATTGGTGCACGTGTTCACTTGCATTACATTACCATTTTTAATAATAAGAGCTTATTCACTGGGATGTGTATGATGGGTAATCGACATAGCGTACTGTTATTTAATAATAAATCAAGCAATAAAATGGGTTTCTGTAAAAGGGACACTTGTTTAATATTTTTAAGTCATTTCAAATTAAATTTAGCAGCACAGTGGCGTAGTGGTTAGCACTGTCGCCTTGCACCTTCAGGGTTGAGGGTTCGATTCCCTCCTCGGGGTCTGTATGCATGGAATTTGCATGTTCTCCCCGTGCTTGGTAGGTTTCCTCTGGGTACTCCAGTTTCCTCCCACAGTCCAAACACATGCAGATTAGGCTAATTGGCATTCCCAATTGCCTGTAGTGTGTGAATGTTGAGCGGAGGTCCTATCACAGTCGTAAAATCGGAATAAATACATACAATGGTCATCATTGCCCTCCACGGTCCATAGTTGGACTACAGAGCTTCCTACAGTAGATGGATGGATTAATGGAAAGCCGCTTAACAGAAATAAAAAGTGAAAATGTGTACAACTTTATCAGTTTGTCCTTAATGAGCACAGGGGATTAATTAAAGTCACAGGGGATCATGGCAAGAAAAAAACTCCCTGAAATGGCGTGATATGAGGAAGAATCACTGAAAGGAACCAGACTCCAAATGGAAGCCATCCTTATTGTGTTCTATACAGTTGTGCAATTGTACTAGAAATAGTTAGTTATAGTTATCTCTAATAACTCGAGATTTAAGATAACAAAGTCCATTGTGTTGAAGTTACTGACTGTTCCCTGATGTAGACTTGAGTATAAAACCAATAATTCAAGCGATTAAATAGGCTGGTGATGTAACAACTGTTCCTACAGTATAACATAACATGTTGTTTTCATCTGCAACATGTAACTATGAATGGATAAAATGTACAATGTGTCATTCTTTGATAAAAGCAATAATTGTTAAGGGATAATAATAATAATAATAATTGTAGGGAATTTGCTGTGGCGTTAAAAGTATGAAACAGTTCAAGCTGTAAACAGTTTCTTCATTACACAACCTTGTTGTTTATTATTTTCCTATAAAAGCACAATCATGTTTTGTTCCTGTAACTAACTGTAAGAACTGTTTTATTCACACACAAAAAGCATTGTTTTATCAGCAAAGGAATATGGTACATCTAGTTTTCTTCCTGCCTGTGTTTACTTTTAATTGCTCGATGAATTGCTTTCTAATTAGTCTGCAGGACGGAATTGAGAAATCACAGTCAGTGCTGGATTTGGCTCCTTGTTAAAAACGCATTTGGGATCAGCAGGCCTGCTTCAGGCCAGGTGTTTTCTCTCAGATTTGACAAGTCATAGAACGACACATTCACAGACTCCCCTTCCATGCCAAACCCACCCGCATGGTCAATTTAATTTCGCTGCCAATATCTGGAGCAGAAAGCCAGTCAGCATGGCGTCTCTGTGGAAAGCAAACACAAAGCCGCTGTGGGAAAGGAGCTACTCGGGAACACTCGCTGCGTGCCACCAGCTTTCAGCTTTATCACCTATAAGTGGGATGTTCATGATTCTTTGAGTGAGAAAAGGAAATCAATGCTGGCTCCCTGCCCATCATTTTGAGCAATATCTCTCTCTATTGTTCTCTTGAGAGCTCCATCATTCACTTGCTTTTTTTAGTCTGTCCAATGGCCACTACTGGAATTCAGATGAGAATGGATTTCAAGATTCAGCAGCAAAAAGCACCTGTGAAAAAAAAAACACCTGCATACACATTCTTTACCTATGGTATAAATGCATATCGTTTTTGTTAAAGAACTCATGAAAGGTTTCAGTGTGTATTTTTTGTACAATGTGCAGTTCAAAATCCTATACAAGGTTATTTAAGCGGCACATTGAAGAGCTCTGGAAGACAAAGTCGATCTTGGAAAGATGTCAGAATGACAAAAAAAGAACTATTTGAATGCTTTAGATTGTGCTCAAAGAAGTCTTTTCTCTTTGAGTTGACAGAGTGATCAAAAGCAAGTGGATTTCTCAACCCAAGTACCCAAGCAAAGTGCTCAAATCCACTCTGACATCATATTATTGATCTATTGATGCACTAGTGGTGGATTTGACTCTGTTCACTCTAGAAGTATTGATACGCCATTAACGTTTCTTTAGAGATTGTCACCTCTGTGTTCAGCATAAAGATCACTTCTGTGGTTACAGTGGGAAGACGTAATAAAGAAGTGAAGTTGAAAAGAAGGAGGCCTAAAGAGAACTGACTCGGGCATGCAGCTCACTCAGCTTTCTACAGAGGTCAGTTAGGTACAGTGGCCAAGAAGTGCAAAACAGAATAACAAAACAGAGAACAAAATAACAAACTCAAAAACAAAATAACAAACTCAAAAACAAAATAACAAACTCAAAAACAAAATAACAAAGCTGAAAACAAAATAACAAATTCAAAATTGAAAAAGAAAAAAAAACATTCAAAAACAAAATAACAAAA
>JAOVVA010000004.1:2575423-2609080 GCA_028565275.1 Leiocassis micropogon | reverse complement strand
TGGTCAAATTTAGCCATGAAACCTCCAACACTAAATTGGCCAGTGTTTCAGTTTCATTGTCCAACCCCTGTGTATATACAGTATAAGGCTTATATGGAAGCCTTGCTGGTGTGTGTTAACGGAGAAGCTACAGACATCAAACTGTGCATTTGGGTTTCCAGATATGTCAGGTAGAACAAAAGTTATCATTACTTTCATAAAGGGTCAATTTTGCTGCTGAACAAAATGAGCATATCATTATTTTAGTCATAAAAATTACCCATGTTTTGGTCATAAAAACCCATTTTCAAATTTTTTGCTCAGTCATGTTTGGGTAGTGTGTTAAAATGAAATAAAATTCACTTTTTCATACTGCCAATTTTGTGCTGAAAAAAAGGATATGTCACTCTGTACAGCACAATCCTGAGCTCTACTGTATATATGTTTATTACCTTCTGATCAGCAACCCAGAGCCTTAATACACTGAGCATCCATTAACCTGTGAGATGGCTGTTATAGAAAATGAATAAACAGAAGATTAGACCTGAGGATGCTCCATGTCAGCAACAACAAAACACGTTGAATATACATTAAATTTGGAGTTGAAAAAAAAGGATAACATTAAGTAATGTATTACGTAAACTTGACTTCCTGCACTCATGGAGTTTAACTGTAATGCTGTTTTTTTGTCTCAGTACAGTTTTAGTTATAATAAATGGAGCAGGGCGTTGTGAAGACCGAGCTACATGAATCATTTTAGATCCTACACGCGCAGCGTAGCAAAGCTGCTTTTCTTCTCTGCCGCTGCGGACGTTGTGGTTCTCCACAAGCGCAGGCAGCTAATAGAGCCTCATTATTGTGTGTCACAGCACTCCTGGGCCTGAAGATTAGACGTTGTAGGTGAGCCCATTAGACAGATTCTGCTTTTGATCTTTCAGCCCAGTCTTTGGGGCGTCTGATAAAACCACATCATAATAGCTCTGGTTTCAATACAGCAGCAGCAAGCTCCTGCTCGTGTGTGCTGATCTATTAGTGCTGCTGTGTGTCACATAGATTTGCATATTTGTGTGTGTGTGTGTGTGTGTGTGTGTGTATGTGACCCAACTTGTCCCTCTTACTGAACAGAATAATTGCAAATCAATCCACAGTTATTCTGCCTGATTGTTTTTATCCTATAGTTTATAACTTTTGTACACAGATGGGCGTGGTCGTTTCCAGAGTGGCCCCGCCCCCATCCACGGTATGAGCACGAGGGATTCCTGAATGGTTTGTTGCCGATGAATCAATACTCTTTCAATAGTGCCTTCTTTAGCAAATACTAAGCTTTTCATTTTTTTAAAGCTTTATCGTTTTTTTTTTTTTACATTACCTAACATTTAGCTTTTTATAAAAAATAAAAAATAAATCTAACAAAAAAAGTCTAGAGTCTGGTGAGAAGTTTATACTCAATCATTATGAACATGAATGTCATGGAAAATTACACTTTTAATGATTTGTTTGAACTGGTCTTTTTTGGGGGGCAGAAAGTTTATCCAATATATATCTTTAATAGAACAAACCGGCAAGATTTTCAAGCAAGATGTTAGAATTTCTGATGACAACACAGGGTCAGAAATACAGACACACACTTTATTTTATTTGCCAAGCCCAAGCCATTACAACCTCCTGTTAGTGATGATGATTGACTCCAGCTGGAAGCTTTTCTGGGCAACAAAAAAATAGTTTGTATTACAGCACTCGCTGGATTGACGAACGTACAGTACAATGGGAAAGTCCAAGGAGTTCAGTGCAGATCTGAGAAGGGGGATGGTGGATGTATCCTGGAGCCATTTCTAAACAACTGCTGGTTCAAACCTCAGCTCAAACTGAGGTGAATCCAAGGCGCGAGCCACTTTACTAAGGTCTGGAAAAAGACTTAAAAGGTCACCCTAAGCTGAGAGGAAATCAGTTCAGATGGTCAGGAACAACCTAGGAACCACCAAGACACAGGCCTGCCATGACCTGGAAACTGCTGGAACACCAGACTGTATATGTCTACAGTCAAGTGAGTTGTACATCAACATAGACTGAAAAATTACCATCCAAGAAAGAAGCCCCAACTCCAAAATCTTCAAGCTCAAATAAAAACAACACACACGTAGCTCAACACATGATTTCTGGAGGAGTAAAGATGAGGCATTCATCCCAAAGAACACTGTACCATCTGTTGTGCATGGTGGTGGTAGCATCCTTCTAGGAGTACTAGTGCATTGCACAAAGTGGATGGAATAATGAAGAAGGAGGACTACCTCAGAATTCTTCAGCATAACATTAAATCATAACTTTATGGTTGAAACTTGGACAAAATTGAGTGTTCCAAAAGGACAATGACCCCATACACACAATAAAGAACATAAAGCAGGCTAACTTTTAGCTTTTGAAGTCTCAACTCTATCACAGTCTTTTAAAGTCAGATCAGTGGCAGGCGAATAACAAATTTAACTGAACGCAGCCATTACTGTCAAGATGGGCGGTCAAATAATGTTGTTGGTCTTTCGTCAGCCCCCATCGAGGGGTCACCACAGCTGACCATCCACACTTGGCACAGTATTATGCCGGATGCCCTTCCTGACACAACCCTCCCATTTTATCCAGGCTTTGGACCGGCACTGCATCCAGTGGCTGGGGTTTGGGCACTGGGTGGGAATTGAATCCGAGTCTTTTGCACGGCAGGTGAGAAATATAGAACTAGAATTCTGACAGAAGCTAGTTGATGGCTACCAGAAGATGAAATGTACTAAGTGACATTCAGACAAATATTAGGTGGGCTGTGTGTTTCATTTCCCCCAAATCCCCAAATAAATTAAATCTTGTGCTCCAAATTCTGTGGGTTTCCTGGTCCAGAAAAAGACCACTTCAAGAAATAGTTTGAAAGCCCAGTATTTCCACAATCATGATGAAACTATGTGAATGTCTGACTGCAACTGTACAATCGAACCAGTCCTAACAACCTGGCATCTCTTTATATGTAAAAATGTCCAGTTCTAAATATAAATATATTTTCCAAACCCAATTACATTAGTTGCATTTTGTTACAGAATCTGATATTCTAAATGTTTTTCCAATATCCGATCCATCATTTTCTGCTGCTGTCTGTGCCATTCATAATTATTACCCAAAAACATGTACAGTATATAATTTAATGCATGCCTGCTTTTAGATTAAAAAAGGAAAAGCACATTTCTGTAGATTAGCATGTCTATTTAAGGAACTCACATTAACATCACTAATAAGATTTTTCAGAATTCTATTCACTGCTTGGAATCAATGCTCCATTTCTGTTCTCCATTAAATGTATTTAACAGCTCATATATCAGTAGAACTCAATAACAAAAGCCTTCCTGATTCCATGCCACTTTCTTCACTGTCTGATTTCTAATAGAGTTTGTATTTACTGTGTGCAACAGTGAATACATCCCAACAGCCGACTGTCTGCGTGACCAAAACGGTTTGCCTCGAACTACAGCATCAATGACATGCACTATCAGCGTGGAAAAGGACACTCTCTCATCCCTTATCTCAGTTTATATCACTTAATGTAATTTATAATTAGCTATTCAACTCTGTGGTAACATAAATCGTTCTGAAAAATAAAGTGAGGATCATTTTCCCAAATCTAAAGCTCTGCTATTTACCGTTATCTGATTTTTGTAAGTTCATCATCAGGTAAGAGCTCATACAGATGATCAATTACAGAGACTAGCTTCATAAGAAAAACAAACAAAGGCATGAATGATTTATGAACTAGGGATGCTGCCAGAAATGGCTGGAATTGGGTTAAGAACTCTCTGACACATTATTAAAACCTTTAAGGATGCTGAACCGTCAACTTAACAAAAGACATGTACAGTAGTTGGGGAAAAAAAAAATCATAAATAAGCATTATCAGAGAAAAGTCTTTCAAAAAATAGACAGTAGAAGTCAGATCTGTATTTAATAGTGAAAGTAAGAGCATTTTATTTCCATATGTGATGAGAACTCACAAGATTGGGACTAAACAGCTGTGTGTCCATAAGAAAATCACTTTTTAGTGAGACTTATCAGGAAAAAAAGACTTTGCTAGTGATCATAAAGATTGGACTTTGGAGCGATGGAGGTCATGTGATTTGATGAGTCCAGATCGAGTCTATTCCAGAGTGATGGGCGTGTCAGGGTAAGAAGGGAGGCGTATGAGGTGATGCACCCATCATGCATTGTGTCCACTGTACTGTACTGTACAAGCCTCTAGAGGCAGTGTTATGATCTGGGGTTGCTTCAGTTGCTCAGGTGTAGACTCAGCAAAAAATGAAGTCAGCTGATGACCTGAATGTACTGAATGACCAGGTTATCACATCTATGGAGTCTTTCTTCCCTGATGACACGGCCATATTCCAGGGCTCGGTCTGTGACGATGGTTCTGTGAGCGTGAGGAATCATTTTCACACACGAATCAGCCACCACATGGTGCACAATAATCAAATATAAAAAGGTGCAACAAAATGTTGGAGTGTGTGATTTAGTTTTTTTGGCAGGGTAATATTCAATATTAATACAATAATCACAGCCGTGCTTATAACCTTATGCTGAAAATCACACCTCCAGTATAAAAAGTGAAGAAAGCATAAGTTCCTGTACACTGACGACTCCTTCCATAGCTGTGAAATGAACTCTTTACAGAAACCCTCATCCAATTATATATTTTACTGTTAAATAACAAATACATTTTAATCTGGTCATTATTTAGGTAAGCGCAGTGTCGTGTTGTTACTGAATTTCCTTGTATCTACCAGAAGTCGATGCTTTCCCTATTTTATTCCACTTATATTACAGCAATATAAAATATATGATTGAATGAGGGTTTCTGTAAAGAGTTTCACATATGGAAGGAGTCTCCAGTGTACAGGACTTTATGCTTACTCTGGGACAAGCTTCGATTTTTATGAACTTTAATAGAGAGAGGGAGAGAAAAGAGGCTGTTAAGTGTACGACTGTTTATAAGTGATACTACAACTAACTGCAACAGATGTTCCACAGCAGTTAATGTAATTATAGAGAGATAAAAAGTATGATGCGTCATTTTTAAATAAATAAAACATTATAATCATTGGTGGATAAGAGGAATAAAGCACTTTCGGAATGTAATCAAGGGAGGTTAATAGTAACTCTGCTTTATCACACCACCACATTGTTGATCCCTTTAAGAGTGTGACATATAGACCATTATTACTTACATGATGCCTTAAATGCGCCAAATATCCCAGACTGAAAGCTTTCTAATTTAATATATACAGTAACATTGCTTTCATCTGATAAAAAAAAACTCGCTACTAAAAACCTTAAGAAAACCTGCAGGTCGTCTTCACAAAAGAGAAGGGAAGATTACGTGTGGAACTTTCTAATGTATAAATATAACAGCTATATATTTAGAACTGATATCTATACAGTATATACTGTATGATCATATAATTCCATTTCCTGGAGGTGTAGGCCGACAGCGGTATCCACTAAGTCTCCGTGCCGTCACTATGGAGATTAAAGGGGTTAAAAATCAATATTATAGAGTTACCAGTGGGAGGCACAGCACATAATAGCATGGAATAATCATGGTGGGCTTTTAACGGGGGATGCCATACCAGTTTAAATCATGAAATATAAATATAAATAAATAAAAAATCATAGCAAGATTGAAAGCTTGATGTCATGTATGTTTCTTTGAGTTTAGGTTATGATATGAATATTAGATGATTTTGATCTCCATCTCCCAAAGTTTTGTCACTTTGCATGTCATGCAAGTATGAAATGTATTATTAATAATAGTGTTGGCTGAGTTTTATTAATATATAGTATTCAGGAAGGGAAAAACTTGTAGAAATATTATACCAAATAATACTAAATGTATTGCTATACATTATATATTGATATATATGATATTATGCTAATATTATGAATATTACATTAATATAATATACATGATACTACTTTTCTTCTCCTGTGTGTATACATTTGCTGACTCTGTGTGTGTGTGTATAAATTATATATGAATTATATATTGAAACTCAGCCAAGACTATTAATAATGATAAATTTCATACTTGCATGAACACAAACACATGTGCAGGCTGAATAATCCATTGTGAAAAAAATGCAGCTTGGCATGTTGCTGAGAGACCAAAAAATGTAAATACCTCTGTCCTACACCCTTTACTGTACCGTGCACTGACACTGGAGACTCCTCCTTCCATAAATATTAAATAAACATCTCGTGAACTTCTACTGCATATGATCTCAATGTATTCATTTTGGGTCCCTGGTATGTAGAAATGATAAAATATCAGAATGAGAGTATTACTGAAATCCTAGCCGTCAGAGCTGATGTCTTAGAAAATGAATCAGCCCTTTATGACCAATCTAGAATGCGACAGCACCATGGTATCCATCACAGCCGAGCCACGCTGCACGGCCGAAGCCTCTCTTACACATTTACAATAAACAGTGATTATGTAATGGTGAAAATGGCACCAATTTTCCACTGTAGTGATTTAAAGTGAGTGTGTGGAATGATGATATAGGTGAGGGTTAAAATATCTGCGAGGTCACAGGTGTCTGTGTGTAGAGAACCGGGAGACGGGGAACAGACAGAACTAAGCACACACTCATGCATTTTATTATTTTTTTATTTAACACTGGCTGGAAAGAGATGTGGATGCATTAATGCTTGGAGCTGGATACCGGACCGGAAGCTTTTTAGATTGATCATTTTGGTGGTTTTTGTGTTACACAAGATCCTTTGAGGTCCATCCACAAATCTTTACATGCTAAGCTTTTACAATTGTCTGCATAACGTTAGGCTAAATGTCCTGTTAGAGGAAGCAACATGGTGATGTGATGAAGCGGAGTTACTGTTGCAACATTGTTTGTGGTTTTGTTTTTTCTTGGGCTTTTTCCCTCTCTCGAGGTCGGAAGATCAGATCATTCGATTGGCAAGTGATTGGTACAGGTTTTATGCAAGATGCCCTTTCTGCCACAACCAGCCCATTCCTCCAAGCTCATGACTGGCACTTAGGATTTCGTGCATCTCCAGTGGCTTGGTGTTATATATGGGCATAGAGCTAAGGGCCATGCCCAAACGGGCTCAAACCCCCAACCCTCTAATCCGCAACCCAGATCCTCCACCATGTGAGCCACCACTGCCCCCTACTGTTACCACACTGTAATTGATCATTATCCTGAAGTGTTTTATTGCTCTTACATGACAGAAATTTGTCGCTGGTTGTCACATCTGATTAGCCACATCTCCTTACAAAAGATTTTATGTAAAGAACTGTAAATTATTCTTATAATAACATGCATTCAAGAATTCGACATGATGTGATTTAATGAAAACAAAAGAAAAAATGTTAAAACGTCCTTAAGTTCCCCTCTCTCTCGCTCTCTCTCTCTCTCTCTCAGTGTTATAATGACAGCCTGTATTAGTCATCTCTTTATCTGGCTGCGATGAGGCAGGGTGCATATTCTCTCGGAAAGGTAAAAGAATACAAACTATTGCAAACTTTTCAATGTATGATACATGGCCAAACGTTTGTGGACACCTGAACATCACAGTCAAGCTTGTTGAATGCCTTATTCCAGATTTATTCCCACTTTTACCCTTATACTTGTAATGTTCTCCACTCAGCCGAGAAGGCTTTCCACTAGATGTTGGAGCGCGGCTCTGGGGATTCACCTTCATTCAGCTACGAGAGCATTCGTGAGCTCAGGCGCTGATTGAGCAAGTCGAGGACGCTCCAGTTCCAGTTCGTCCCAGATGTGTTGTCAGTCAGGCATCTGTACAGGACACTTGATTTCTTAAATTTCAACTTTAACACAGCATGTCTTCATGGAGTGATCATTGTAAGGAGCATTATCATGCTGGAACAGGTTTGGGCCTTTTAGTTCGAGTGAAGGGAAATCGTAACGCTGCAGAAAACAAAAACATTGTACATTGAGTGTCTGCTTCCAATTTTGTGGCAAAAGTTTGGGAAAGAACCACAAATGGGTGTAATTGAAGTTTTGGCTATACTGTATACTGTGTGCATTCGAGTTCTAAAACTAACAGACACCAGCTGAGTACTATTTCAAATTTGGAATTCATTCCAAATCCTTATATTTTAATTCCTCTACAGTTTCCTCCATTTAGGCATTTGCCAGACTCTCTCATCCAGAGCGACCTACAAAAGTGCTTTGAAGGTTCTGTCATTGGATCGATCCTATCCAACACTGGGTTACTTAGTTACTAACTAAGTACCATCAGTACATCAGACACGATAGTTCATACGGATTTAGAAATTGCAAAGGGTAAGAAAACATTCTAGGCAAAATATGCACAAGAGCACTTTTAACAATCGTCATTGTCGCAAAGCAGCTCTACACAATCAAAAGAAATTACGGAAGTTTGTATGAAATGTGAATGTGTATAAATCAAAATGAAAGAGACTTTTACGCTTGACTGTCGGACTCCTCTGTGCTGTTTTTAGCTCCACTTAGACATCAGCTACTTTAGTGAGAGAGCGTTTCACTCATACGTCCAAGTCTGTGATAAAATCAGGTGTAACTTGCTGGTGCATTGTTGTAGACACTCAGTAATAAATGTCCGCTTCTACCCGAGTGCTGATTGGTGTTATCATTTCACAGACGTTTAGGGGAGACACTCTGTCTCATTTACATCTTATAATAAGCAGATTGAAACAAAAAAGTTTTGTTTTTTTGCTATAAAACAAAACTTTATAATCATTAAAAAGTGACTTTTTTGCTTATTTCATGTTTATGGAAAGAGTATTCTCGGTCAGTCAGTACGTTTTCAGAATGTTTACACTTCCTAGTTCCTCTAACAAATAGCGTCTTTTTAAGAGAGAAAGAAAGAGAGAGAAAGAGAGAGAGAAAAGGGAGAAAACTGTTTGTAACTGCAATAGCATACATGATACCAGCAACTTTAAATGGATGATATGTATGATTTTAGGTGGGAAGCCTGGAGCCTATCCCAGGAGACTATGCTCATGAGGCAGGGTACACCCTTGTCAGGGTGCTTATCCATCCGAATGCACAAAACATACACACGCTCATTCAAACGCTACGGGCAATTTGGGAAGACCCATTAGTCTAATCTGCATGTCTTTGCACTGTTGGAGGAAACCGGATTACCAGGAGGAAACCCACCAAGCACAAGGAGAACCTGCACGCACACAGACCCGAGTTTGGACCATTTTAGTGACTCGGTTCTTTGAATCTCGTACATTGAAATTAGTCATTTAGTTCATTTCGTTCCGTGCTCTTCGTCCTTTTTTAATCTTTGTATTGACAAGAGCTCAAACATGCCAGTTAGTTTTGTTTTCCCCCTAATGTGACCTCATATAAGAAGATCCCCTCCCTCTGCTCATCACTCAGCTGAGGGAGGGGCGGGGCTCTGCTGTAGCTCATTTACATAGACATTGAAGTGGCACATTCGGAGGAGTGAAACAGAGGGAGGTTGAAGGGTTAAATTCATTATCTGAGGGGTATTTCAGCTGGAGCATTATCACACACACACACACACACACACACACACACACACACACTTTGCAGGACTGCTGAGACCAAATGTAACTGCCTAGATTTTACTTAAACACTAGGTGTTATTTCATAGTGTTAATGCCTTCATTATTATTCCAAAATAATAGAAAATGGTAGAAAGAAATGTATTCGTGGGGAAAAAAAAGATAGAGAAAGAAAGAAACAAATTAACAGGAGGATGCATTTACAGAAGCATTTTCAGCTCCCCTCTCAGCACCTTTTTGTCTAAAAGTAAGTGTTGTGATTGTGTGGTTTAATTGCAGGTACCATTTGGACCATCGTTCTTTCATCTCGTTAATGCATCCATTAGAAATCCCACCACTGCATTTTTACATAACAACGGAAGCGGGTCTGTTCGGCTCTTAGTGGAGAAGCTCGTCCACGTTCCAGCTTTCAGAACAGGTCTAGACTGGATTTATTAAACCTTTTACAAGGAAACAAAAAAAGTAATATGAAGTAGTTTGCTATTTTATTGAGTAAACTTCTCTAAAAACACACACCACAATGTTTTCTTAGATGTACACACACGGTGTATTAAAACATATGATGATAAATTATGTACCTGCAAAGTTTCTATGGGATCTGATTACTGCTTTCCAAACATGATGTATTGGTATCCTTGCACAATTTGCATTGCTATATATCTTCAGACATATCCTTAGTCATTTTATAAAGCCTAGGTGGTGGTTGAATTGTGAAATATTGAGAGAGAGAGAGAGAGAGAGAGGATGATGGATTTATTCATGTATTTATTTACAGTATGTTTGATCGGGAATTATTTTTTTTCCAAATATAACTCACTTTGAAGCGAGATAGACCTGTTTATATAAAAACAAAATATTACTAATAATCCGTTTGTTTGTTTTTTTTCATTTAACATATTGCATTTCATCTAAACGTTACTAGGGAATGAAGCAGTTAAATAGTTATTTAGCCTGCCTTCTAAATGAACACACCGCAGGGTGCACAGTTCGATCCTGAGCTTGGTTTACTGTCTCTGTCGAGGTTCACATGGTGTTCTCCAATTTCATCCTAAAACAACAGTGTACAGATAACGAGGTGTACAGACTGAAGGACTTAAAGCTGCTGCATCCCTTTAATTTGGGAAAGATAAAGAGAGGGCTTAATCCTATTACATCACAACAGCATTGTGGGTAATGTAGTTAAGTGAGAAACAGACTAACATGGCGTTGAATAATGTGTAACCCAAAGAGGTTTTACAAGGAGGAAAGTATTTGAGATATTCCATAATCAAATTCCCCCACTTTACTGCAAAGGGTGTTCAGGTCAAACCGGGATTTTGGTTGTGCAGAACGACAGAACACAGTTCTGAGAGTAAAAACTCCCTTTTATTTCTCTATATAATCTCCTGCTACACTAATGCACTTATACCACTGTGTTTCACTAGTGCTTGGACACCATCAAGGTTTTCTCAGTATGCTGGAGCCATGGCCTTACAGGAACTCCTTTAAAGGCCCAAACATGTGGAAATGGCTTGGAGCAAGGTCAGTTTCTGTAATGTGCAATTGGTACAGTGGGCAGTATGAGGTAAGAGCATTCTGCTCGCCAAATGATCATGGGAACGACTGCAGTAGGATACAAGTCAGCTTATCCGGGATCATCAATCACGAACATGCAGCCTTCTTCAAAACGTTTGCACTAGTGATGGGAAGTTCGAATCATTTAATGACTCAATTCTTTGAATCTTTTTTTGAGTCATTTAGCGCATTTCATTCTTTTGATCAGTAATAAAATAAAATGTTGCATTTTCAATAAAAAGACCCCCCAATACGTCTACATACACAAATTTTGGCTATAGTTCCAGTAATGAAAATATATTACAATGCAGCTAAGGACAGATTATAATAAACAGAATGAGTAGCTCACCTCTCATATCTTCCAGTCTGAGTCGTTCGTTCTTTTGAATCTACTGCACCGCATAATATCTGTGGGAGTCACGTGACAAAAAAGAACGAACGACTCGAGACTTGAAGAGTCACTGAGAAAGAATCGCTCAATTCTGTTTCCTGTACATAACCTACGGAGGTTTTGCGATGATTTGCCCAGTAGAAAATGAACGAATCACTCTCCGAGACTACTCGGTCATTTGAGTCACATTAAAGATTCGTTCAAAAAGAACGAATCGTTCATGAACGACGCATCACTAGTTTGCACCGTTCAGATGTTTTACTGCGGCTAAGAGTCTCATCACCGTACCGTGCTTGAAGTCATCATGAAGGTTTCATGCCTTCATTCACCAGAAATTTCATCAAAAGTCCCGGTTTGATTTGAATGCCCCTTGTATAATCTTACATAATTAAACCCCACAAATAGTTTATCTTATTTCTATTTCCCTGGATTTGGTACTAATACAGCATTTGTAATTATTTTCAGCAAAATAGCTCTTCATATTAGGATTTCTTCTGAATGGCTGCCTTATCAGCGATGCCTGCAGCGTGAAGCATAATTGCAGTATAAATGTGAATTTCGGTGCTGTTTCACATTGTGCTCGAGGTCAAAAATAGCTTTGCCGTTGCTGTGCCTATGCTAATGCTCTTTTAAAAACTAATTAGCAAAGCCGTTGCTCTATGAGGCGTGACAGGCGGTGCGGCGGAGCCCAGACCCGAGCAGCCTAGTCAACCATTAATGGCCTATTCAGTGGCGAGGCAGCTGAAACCTGCCGTGATGCATGCACTTGTCAGTGTCTTAATGAACACGTCCCTGTAGATGAACCCGGTCCGACGGCTCGGGTATAGAGAAACGATAATTCTTCAGAAATCCACACTAACCTCTCTTGTCTAATGGGCTAGAACTCAACCTGTCTCTAGGGTTGCAGATCAGATGAGCTCAGGTGTCTTCAGGCTGAATCTAGCTCATTAAAAGCTCAGGAAGGAAAGCACAAGGGCATGAGAGCCAGAGTGTCTCAGACAAGCAGAGAAGGGATTGCAACACAATGGAGACCCTCAATGTTTGGGCCATCTCTGGTTTCAAGGTTATAGTTAATTACAGACATAAATGCATTTATACTGCGAGGGTCAAATTGCTTTAGGGACGAAACTTTTCATGCATGAAACATTCTAAAGGCACCAACTTGGGATGATCTCCCCTCCTCGTAACTGTTCTAATGGTTCATTCTGTTGATGCACAGGGATTAATTATTATGTTTTTGTTTTGTTTTTTAAACACACTGGAATATACAATTGTTTTTACCATTACAGATGTTAAACAAAACAAAAACATGATTAAAAAAATACTTTACATGGGTGCAATAAATTTTTTTCTTTGCTTTCTATACATTAAACAATTAAAAGTGTTAAAATACAAAAATAGGTTTATCAAAAGAACACATTATATGTATAAATATACTGTACATCAGATATGTTTAATGTCACAGAACACACACATGACAATTAAGCCAATAACTATTTTTTTTTTTTTGTAATACATTTCAAATCATCGCCGTCTGCTGATTATTTATACTGCTTTATCCAGGGTCACGGGGGGCCTGGAGCTTATCCCAGGAGACTTAAGGTACGAGGCAGGGCACAGCCTGGATGGGGTGCCAATCCATCGCAGGGCACAAACACACACACACACACACACACATATTACGCCAGTTGGAATGTGGGACGAAACTGGAGTACCCGAAGGAAACTCAATAAGCACAGGGAGAACATGTATGAACTCCAAGCATACAGAGATGGGAATCAAACGTGGCCGGAAATCAAACCCAGACCCTGGAGGTATAAGGCAACAGTGCTAGCCACTAAGCCACCGTGCCGCCCATTTCAAATCATGAAAATACATAAATATCAGAGTTAGTGCATCTTCATGTGTGTTTTATAGCACTGGTTCATGGTGTTAATATAATGGTTTAAGCAACGCTTTGTGTTTTATTCATTCATCTTGATTAAGTGCTTTATTTTAGTTTTACTAATGCCAAATCTAGAGTCTATTCTGGGGAACACTAGAAATGGGCTGGAAATTCACCCTGTATGGACACTCTTTCCTACCTTAGGGCAATTCAGGTTTATCAGTCTAATTTCTGAAAGTGAGGTGGGAGGAAACCAGAGAGCAAACCATAGAGTAAAAACTTACACTAATGTGTAAAACACCACACCATGCACAGTAACCTGATCTTAAGATCAAACCAGGGACCGTGAAAGTGACAATGTGGAGCCATTACAGAATGGGGCACAAGGCAGGGGACACCCTTGGATGGGACCAACCCCTCGCCAGACACAAGGGAACCCTCTGGTTTCCTCCCACCTCCCTTTCGGAAGGTAGACTGCCAACATTAATTGCCCCAAGCTATGAAAGTGTGTCCATCCAGGGTGAGTCATACACTATGGCCAACATGGAAACACAAACAGCCTACAGCATGTATCTTTAGACTGTGGGTGTGAAACTGGAATACAGTACCTGGAGGAAACCCACTAAGAATGCTGACAACACGCGCACACACACACACACACACACACACACACACACACAATCTCTTTAAAATATTATAGTACAACCTAAATTCATAGGTTTATTATTATCAAATATGATATTACTATTATAATAAGCCCTAGTCACGTGACAGCCGTCGAGACCATTCATACAAATTCTCATATAATGTTTATTTTGTGGCACATTTATTTTGCAGGGATTTGTCATGTATTTCAAAAATGCTTACACTAAATAAATATTGTAAATAAATATGTTCATCATCGTTTTAACATCTTTGTATATGAAATATGACAAGATTGCAATGAAAAATTACATGAAGCAAATTTTATTATAAAAGAAGCCATTTAAAAACATACATGTTGTATATAAACAATTGCATAAACACATACCGATTAAAAACATTCGTCTTTAGTTATTATTTTAGTTAAGAAAAATCAGATCAAAATAAATGCATCCAGAAATGCACTTAATATACCAATATTTCTTTACTGGTGGGGCGCTGGTGTAGTGCTTAGCACTGTGGCCTTGCACATCCAGGATTGAGGGTTTGATTCCCATCTAGGGGTCTGTGTTCATCCAGGTTCTTCAGTTTACGTCCAAAGACATATAGATTAGGCTAATTGGCATTCCCAAATTTCAATTATTTTTTTATTTTATTTGTATAGCGCTTATTGTCATTGTCGCAAAGCAGCTTCACACAATCAAAAGAATTATTTAAGTTTGTATGGAATGTGAATGTGTATGAATCAAAATGGTCAGATAGTCCCTGATGACTAAATTGACCGTAGTGTGTGTGTGTGTGTGTGTGTGTGTGTGTGTGTTTGTGTGGATGTTGGCCTGGGGAGGTCCTACCAGAGTTGTGAAAATGCTAATAAATACAATCAATGATCACTACTGGCCTCCACCGTCCCTAGTTGGACTGCAGAGGTTCCTAGATGGATGGATTGAAGTGATTTTATTAAGGTTTATGAAGCCTGTTAATGACTAAGGCTCTTTATAACAGCAATATAATATTTGATCATAATAAAGATGTAAAATTATATTATAATATTTGATGATAATAAAGATGTAAAATTATGTTGTGCACCTTTTTTTTTTTGGAGGGGGGGGGGGGGTTCAATCCGTGGCAGGGGGGCATTCTAGCGCATCACACCTGTTCTAATTGAGGGCATGACGTCACATGACACTTAAAGTTCGATTTGTCACAGGTGTTGATTATTTTTCTTTGTGGATGTGTGTGTGTGTGTTAGGACTGCGTGTGGACTTCTAAATTCTTCCAGCTTGCACTTTTTTCCCAGTCCGTTCTAAGATTTTACAGCACATAAATGGACACCCCCGGGGATTGATGCGTTTCGGGTTTATTCCCAGCACGACGACGATGATGATGATGAGCTGTAACGCGTGTGTGCCGGGTGACCTGGACGCGTTAGAGGGTGTTCCGGACACGGACACGGTGAAGCTCCTGGAGGCCCATCGGCCCATTAAGATGGGGATCATCCTGGTCCTGGGTGCGATGATCACGCTGGGGAACGTGGCCGTGGTGTCGGTGATCTGCTCCGCGGTCCCGGGATGGTCTCGGAACTCGCGGTACTTGCTGCTGTCGCTGACCGGCGCGGACTCGGCGTTCGGTTTGGTCGTCATGCCGCTGAACCTGTGCGTGAGCATGCTGAAGGACTACAGCGACGAGCCCGACCCGTTCTGTCACGTCGTGGCGTTCTTCAACGCCACCGTCTACTCCACGTGCATGTACACGCTGGCCAGCATCAGCCTGGAGCGCTACGTGGCCGTGTTCTACCCGCTGCAGTACTCCTGCATGCTGACCCGCAGGCGCGCGCTGGCCCTCATCGCCTTCGCCTGGATCTTCCCGCCGGTGCTCCTGGTGCCCATCACGTGCCCGGTGGGCATCATAGACGTGCACTTCTCCACCGCGTCCCTGGTGTGCAACCCGTCCTATTCCAGCAACGTCACGTACTCCCTCACCCTCACCGCCTTCATCTTCTTCCCCTGCTCGGCCCTCATGACCTTCTGTAACCTCCGGCTGTGGGTCGCCGCCCGGACGCAGCGCAGGAAGCTCAGGAGACACCACGTGTCCGGGCGGTGGACCAGACCCAACGTGGCATCGCGCGTTCTCGTACCCGTCATGACCGCCTACTTCACGTGCTGGACCCCCTGCATGGTCACCATGATCTACACCGGTGGGTTCGGGCTCTCACTTCTCAGGCGGTTCTTAAACGTTAATGTTATCAGTGATGGGAACTCGTTTCGCGGGAAACTACAGCAGCGCAGTGTGAAGGTCGCTCCATGACGTCATGGGCCAAGTTGCGTATCTATTAATATGGTTCGAGAACACTCGTATGGATAAAAGCGGTTTTGTCTGTACGTTGGTCAGAACTCACTCTGATGCATCTTTACGTTTCATACGTTTTTCAGGACCCGAAACCAGTCTCAGAAATCTGTGTCTGTCCAGCATCATGCAAAACTGTCTGGACTGAATTTAATGTAACTTTTGCAGTACTTGGTTGTCTGCCTGACGTTTAACCTGCACCAGAAGTGAAATCGGAATACTGAGTGAAGGTGATGTTGTGAACGGTCATGTGCCGGATTTAATAATCCAATTTAAAATCAGCTACTTGCTCAGTGAAAACGAACACCTGCACCAATAGATATTAATTATTTTAAAGCGCTGGGGTCATTTAAAGACGCAACTTTTTAATCTTTTATCTGATCTACTTTTTTTGATTTGATCATCTGTGATTCACTCTCCGATTATCAAACAATGAGTGTATTTGGCTGACGACAAAAGGTGTACAACTTGGCTTAAACAAGGTGTAAACATAAACTTTTCTATATCCCCTTTTTCCAATTGATTGTAATAACCTGGAATGGCGGTAGATTTAAATCCTTGCCATGAACTATTTTATTTATTTATTTATTTTTTTAACAATTTCCTAATATCTTGCCACCAGTCCAGTGGAAAACAATATAATATAATGTCACACCAGACAGAATTTTTGTGAAATTATAGTTTAAAATGCTTAAAGTGTTCAGCTTTGTTGCAGGCAGATGGGCTTCAACCTGAAATATTACTGATTACATTAAAGCTGATCAGATTATTTTTAGCTTTGAACTATTTCTACAAACTCTCTTCCCGTCAATGACAATACTTTAGCTAGTTTCAAGTGAGCGTCACTGTGCCTGGAATCAGTCCTATACTTTACACAAAACACAAAGGACTATAGAATCTTATAGAATAGAATAAGGTTTGATCATAGAATGTATTTGCTTTTATAAAACTAGCATACTCCTCTTAAAATAAATAAATAAATAAATAATTGGTAAAATCAAGTGTGATATTTACAATATAGTCAAACTGACCATTTATGTATTTACAAATTAAACTATTCACAAACCATTCAAGTTAACCATTTATGTATTTATAAAAAAAAAAATCAAATGAAGGATTCATGTGGTTGCAATGTAGTCAAAATGCGTACATATTTAAAATGTCAGACTAAATATTTAGATTTTACAAATAAATGATGCTAGCTGTTTATACATTTACATTTTTATAATCCGGGCGAGCTAACTATTTACATATTTTATAAAATAATCAAACTATTTGCATATTTACAATACAACCAAGCTGCATATTAAAAAGTAAAAATGACCATTTATGTATTTATAAAATGATCAAACTATTTGTTTACAAATGATCAGTCACCATTTACTATTTATGTATTTACACTATAGTCAAACTATTTTTACAGATTTTGAAATGTAATACATTTTTTAAAAATGCAGCTTGTCATGATGAGAGGGGAAAAAGCACAGTGTGAACTTGTTAGTCATGAAGATTTTCTGACATTTACAAAACACTGACACTGGAGACCCTTTCGCTAAATGTTGAATAAATGTTTCTTTACAGAAAACGTCACAATCGCAAACAGATTTAATCAGTTCATGTGATGCGTGTCTCATGCAAGGTCGTGTATGTGAGCTGTTACAAAAACGATGATGTGTTTGAGTAAGAACTCATATAAATCTGTAAAGTGGAGCTGGAAATGCTGTCAATGATTAGCATTAGCATGTCAGGTACCACTTATTTAAAAATTCTTAGTCGTGTGGTTCTGCGTCTCCGCTTATAGATCAGACGCTACATCTTGATATACAGTCTGGATTTGTCCAATATTGGTGAACTCTATGTACATGTTCACCATGTAGTGTCAGTACAACCTACACTACACGTCTCTTCATGGTACAAACCTGCTAACTCTCTCTCTCTTTCTGTTCTGTTGTTTCTCAGCGATCTCAGGCAGCGACGTCCCAGAGTGGGTGGAATTTGTGGCCGTGTGGTTACCGACCTCCAACGGCTTCCTCAATTGCATCTTTTACTTCTGGATTAACCAGAGCTTCAGGAGGAAATTCCACTCGGTTCTGCAGAGACTGTGTTTCAGACACAGCCTCGATGCCAAACCCGTACACGACTCTGTGATCGCCGTGTTAAACAACAACACTGTGCACGAGAGGTCTTCCAGCGTGTCGTCCACGTGCACTTTGCTCACAGGCGCTGTCGAGAGCTACAACTGACAGCTGGGAACCAAGTGGACATCATCCAGAACTATAAACTACTTTCTCTGAAGTGTGGGTTAATGATGCAAGTGTTAATGATGCACCTGTGGATCACTGGTATGGTTCATTTTCAACCTCACACAGACTTTTAGCTAGTGGGCAAATTGTGCCTTTTTTTTTTTTTTACATTCACTGCACTTCTGCGCTTCAAATCTGGGTTGGGTTTTCTTATTATTATTCTTATTTTTCTTTTATGTTCTACACCTTCTACTTTGTCTTCATGATCACATCAGCAAGGACCCCTTCCCATTTCGTAAAATTTCTTTGTACATTTATTTTCTTACAATAATAACGCATACTGCCTTGAATAATTGCCACCAAAATT
The DNA here is from genome assembly GCA_028565275.1 of Leiocassis micropogon. Taxonomy (NCBI): domain Eukaryota; kingdom Metazoa; phylum Chordata; class Actinopteri; order Siluriformes; family Bagridae; genus Leiocassis; species Leiocassis micropogon. Next base: position 2,590,090 of record JAOVVA010000004.1, on the reverse strand, counting down.
ATTTTCCCCTCATTTTAATGTTCACTCGACTGCATAATGAAAGTTGTGTTCCGTCAGATTTTATCGATATGTCAACAGCCGGCAGTACAAAAAGGTTAACCTTTATACAAAAGGAAAGTAATTAGGCACTTAACGTCATATAAAGGTCAGCGCAGCTATGTCTGTTGGAAAATCAGCACTTTTTCTCTTTTTTTTTTTTTTTTCCCTCATTCCCCAGATAGAGGTCCATGCACCCTTTGTCTGCTCTTCTGTTTTATAGCCTCAGTTTAATTTAATTCAATTGATTGTTGCATGGAATGTAAAGGGTAAAGATATTTTCTGGCACTTTCTTGTATACACTAATTTCTTGTCTATGTTAAATCAGTTTTAAAAAAAAATACTTTTGTCAGCAGCTTGTGATGCCTTTTTTTTTTTTGGTGTTTGTTGAAGGAAGATGAGAGACCTGTTAATGTCTCTGTATTTAAGCAATAATTCAGAAAATTAAAAAAAGGTTTGTAAAGTATTTTTGTAAATAATAAATTTTAGTGTTTAAATGTTTGTGCTGTAAAATAAAGCTTTAAAGCCCTTGTATTAGACTTTGTGTTGTATTTGCTTATCAGTTCGTCTCACTGGTATATTGAAGAAGAAATCCTTGAAGGTTTGTGACTTTGTCTTGTAGACTCTTCTACCATCTCACGTGTTCATAATGACATCTGTCTATTACAAACTTCAAATTGGCCAAATGAAAAATGCAATCTTTTAGCCAGTTTTTTTTTTTTTCCCCCCTTTTTCCTGAGATTTCTTATATCTTCTTCTCGAGCGATCAGTTCAGTAACGTCATTGAGATGTCGTGGAGCTGACAGCCCGGTGCGAGCTGCCTTTGTGTCTGATGAAATCCCAGCACTTTCCTATCTACACCACTAAGAAATGACTTGCATGACTGCTTGGATGTATAAACGACACCTCTGGAGATTTTAAACCCTTTTTAAAAAAAAAAATAAAAAGACCTGAGAAGAATACATACATGGCCAAAACTGCCTTGTAGAAACAGTTTGATGAAAAGCTAAAAGTCTAACCTCTAACAATGGCTTGACTACATTTACATTTGGGCATTTGGCAGACGCTCTTATCCAGAGCGACTTACATTTTTATCTCATAAAATGTCTATAAAGACTATAAAACTATTAGGGTTCAGCGTTATACCTGTACGATATCTACAGTCAATGTGCCGGTATATTGATGTTAAACAGACATTAATGTAAGGTTTAAATTCGGAATCGCATCCTTTGCTGGTAAATATCTTAAAAAGGATTTTTCTGGATTACAACAGCACCACCAATGGTTCACTCGCTTATCGTCTAGATCACTTTATCTTGCATACACGGGCAATTTGGGAACGCCAGTTCCAGATCATGGAGGTGCAAGGAGACAGTGCTAAGCACTAAGCCACCGTGCTGCCTCCACCAATGATTGTAAGAAAAATATACAAATGGTTTGAAGATCCTTTATAAGGATGGGGCTGGTTTCTATTTTTTACTGCTTACTGATTCAGTGAAAGTTGTGTTGTCTGGTGATTAATGTCCCCCACCGCCCACCAAGTTCTCGATTTGATCTCCATTTGAGTTAATATTTTTCACAAGCATCCATAACACATCATCCACACTGAGGTAGATTATTCACTGTCATCCCTATTTTTTTTTTTTTACCTAAAAATGATTTTAAGAAAGAAGAAAAATTAATGTCGGACAAATCTAGCACACATTAATCAAATTACAAATGACCCAATAGGAGATGGCAACCATTTGTCATTTTTATGATGCCATCAGTGAGACCTTGTCATAGTAATGCATTGATTTAGTTTCATTATGGTGCTATTGCTCAATACTAGATTTTGCTTCATCTGATGCATAGGCAGCCAGTAGGCATCTTGGTCAGGTGCCTTTCTGTCCACCTAACTCCAGGTGTAATCAATGGTTAATCTCTGTTCCTCTTACCACTTGGGTTGCACATGATGGAGTTTGACGCTGGCTTGTGAAGCATGAGGCCAATCCACCTCGACTGTCATTTGTGACTGTCATCAGAGACAGGTCCACCAGTTGGACCTGCATCCAGATGTTCTTTAGCTCCAGGGAACCTTGCCGAATCTTGTTTCCCTCATTGGCATCTGTACCTCTTTGGATTGTCAGCAATGTTGCTCAGGCAGGCAAAGGTGTCCATTTCTTCCACTGCTTCACCACCCATTGTGCAGGGTCCATGTTGGTTGTGTAGGATCTCATGCATCTTCAGTGTTTAGTCCCAGGGATGAAAAGTTCACCTCTACGATGTCTTTCCTCTCCTGCATCTGCTGCCAGATCATCTGCCAAGGTCACCCAGTATTGAATGTTTTCCTCACAATCGTCACTGATTTCCAAACCAATCTGATGATTTGCCTTTTTTTATCTTTTTTTTTTGGTCTCCATGATGGAGGAATGTGAAAAGAGAGAAACTCTCAGCCTGAGCTAAATCCCATTACTTTGGTCATCTGAGACCAACTCCCTGGCCTCCTGGAAGGTTTACGTTATTCAGGATTGGTCATTGAGTTTCAGCTTGATGGCTGTAGAGACGGATCTTATGAGTGAAACAGATATTGGAGTGCTTTTGCATGTTTTGCAGCAATGAGAAGTGGGTATGTACAGTACGTGCAGTGTTGTGAGAGAGAAATAAGAGACAGATGTTGTGTACTGGGAACATTTTCATATTTTAAAAAGAGCTTTTGGAATTTTTGGAAAGTTTCCAGCATACAGTGGACGAATTGTATCATGTAACATTTACATTTAAAGAGTAAAGGATTAGACACTACAGGTAGATTTAGATAAATTTTTGATAAAACATCTAAAACAATGTATTCTTTTATACTAGTATACCAGTCTTAAGCTCCGCCCACTCTGCATAATAACATCATATATCTTTGAAAAGTTTGTTTCCTGATCTATGTGTCAGGAATAGATAAATGTATCTAATTTATCTGTTAAAATTGAAGTCGACTATGATGAAAATGTCACTTCCTGTAATAAATCTTACAAAGAACATTAACGAGACTGGAAACACATTAAACCTCAGTGTCATTTTAAAAACAATTTTCTCAAAATTACCTTTTTTTTTTTATATCCATAAGCATTTTTTTTTCTTTTTAGAGATGACCTGCATCTGTAATGTTTTCTATCTTCATTCCTATTTCTGTTCAGAAGAATTTTCCCGAAATGTAAAAAAACAAAAATTCATATTTCTGCTTCACCCCTGAGTTCTCACATCTTATTTTATCTGTTTTTTTCTTTTCTCTTGTTCCTGTTCAGAAGGATGTCACGAAGAAATTTCCTCTTTTTTTCCACAACAAAAGACATAGTAGATAAGCAAAACCACAAAAACAAGACAAATAACAAAAAGACAAACAAAACAAAGACCAAAAAAAGAAGACTTACTCTTATCAGGGTAATAAGTGGAGAATTAAACAGAGCCCGAGTGGTCATGTCATTTATTTGTTCTAATTTGTTCACTTGTTTTACTAAATCAGAAGAACAATTTAGTAATATGAGCAAACAAAAATGAAATAAAAAAAAAACACTTAAACCTTAAACCATGTGCACAATTTTCTTTGCATAAATGGCAAAAATTTTGCTAAATCCTGAGCACAATTAATAAAACAAATGAACAAATTAGGAAAAAATTATCACATGACCCTTCCAGGGACACATTTGTTTATCTATATTTTAAAAAAGTGCCTCAACAATGTAATAATTATACTAATTTTAACAATATGAGAAGAATAGATTTTCTATTTAGATTTTTTCATCAAGTATGCAGAGTTAAGTAGTCCAAACTGCATTTTGAATAAATGTAAATTTTAAAATTAATGTTCAGTTATTTTTTTTTTATTGCCCTATATACATCATAATGCCATAGTACTGTTCTGCATTGTTTATTCAGTTGTTTTTGGAAAATCTATTGGACGCCTACACGTTATATTTTGGTTCAGTGCTTTCCACATGTAGAGTTATAACACTGGGACGTTCCACTTCAGTTGCCATTGTAACTGTTACAGCCATGAAATTCTAAAACCTCAGTCTGACAGAATGGAGACAGTCACACTGGGTTTGTCCTCATTAACACAGACAATGCCGCCACTAACAGCTTATTTTATACCGGCATTGGAAAGCTCTTGTTTCTGTGAAAGCTTTGTTTTTCAGTTGGATTTCCTTAAATAAAAGAACTTCTTTCAAGTAGCACTAAAAAATGGGTTCATAAGGAAGTGCATTAATTTTGGATAATATTTGGGAGCGGCCTCGCACCTCACAGCTCCGGGGCTTCTCATTCGATCCTAACCTTGGGTTGGTGTCTGTGTGGAGTTTCACATGTTCTCCCAGTGGCTGTGTTGGTTTTCTTCAAGTTCTCTGAGTTCATCCACGCTCCCAGAACCATGGCTCCGTGTGTACTAGCACTTCTTTTTGTGCCTCATATTCAGAATTTCATTAGATTTGTATAATTGCATTACACCGTAGTAGAATATTAGACTGAGTAAATCCACAGAGATAACGACTCATATGAAAGTAGACACTTCAGGCTTTTTTTCTCTTACATATTTATTAGTGTTTTTTAAAATATTTTTTTACAAGCCTTCTGGGTTTAAATGTTATCCTTGGTTGTAGATATCGTATGCAGAGTTTTACCACTGAAAAAAAACCTTTCATTCTCTTTCATTTTTAAATTATTTATTTACTTATTAAATCTCTTTCATGGCTCACACCCCACCCATTTCCCATCCGAAGATATTGTATACACAGACATCCAACAGTTGCCTGACTCCATCTTAGAAAAGACTGGCATTAAAATTCTTCATTTGTTTATCCTTGAAAATGTCCATAATTTTCGTTCCACCAAAGTAATGGAATGATGGTGTCCTGATAAACAGACTTATCAAAATAGTAGAATATTATCATCAATATTTTTATACATCAATCAGCCATAACATTATGATCCCACAGAAAAGCCAGTGCAGCACAAATCACAGAGGAAAAAAAAAAAAGTCAGTGGTGGTCACAATGAAAAGGCACCAGGACACCCAGTGAACCGCAGCGCACCATGCATGGGGACTCGCAGGCAAAGAGCCCAAGGCTGCCGACCCGAGTCATTGATCGCACTCATGGGATGCAATAGACCAATCCCGCAACCCACAGCCCTCAAAAGGATCCGCTGCCAATGTCCTGCTGCCAGACGCCAAAGAACTCCCCAAAGGCCCTGCAGTTCCACACCCTGAGCGGACAAAGCCGCCCCGGGGGCCCAAAGGGAACCCAAAACCTTGGTGGCTTTAATATTAATAGTTTTAATGTTGTGTCAGATTGGTGTATATTGTACATTTCTTTCCGGCATATCTTTAACAGCAATAACACATTTGTAGAGTGATTTCCTGATTTGAATACAGAATAAACCCTCTCCTGATCATATCTTGTAGGTCTGAAATCCAGACATCTAAAAACTTGATAATGTCATTGCTAAGAAAAACTGCAGTGTAAGTAAGGAGTGAACACGGTGGGAATGCTGTTAAAGGAAAATAAGGAGCAACAGGAAAAGTTGATATGGTGAAGGAAAAGGTTGATGTGGTGATATGGTGAAGGTTACACAGAAGGTTGTTAGGCTGCACGATGGCGTAGAGGTTAGCTTGGGGCCTCATGTCTCCTGGGTCAGGGTTCGATTCCCAGTTAAAGACTTTATGTGCTGAGTTTGCATGTTCTCCCCATCCATGGTTGGTTTCCTCTGGGTACTCCGGTTTTCTCCGGCAGTCCAATGACATACAGATTAGGCAAACTGCCCATAGATTTGTGTGCCATGTGATGGATTTGCACCCCTCTAGGGTGTACCCTGCATAGTGCCCCCAAGTCCCCTGGGATAGGCTCCAGGCTTCCCGTGACCCTGAACAGCATAAGTGGTATGGATAAAGAGTGAGAGTGAATGCTTTAGAATACCCAAAATACAACTTCATTTCTCTTTTATCACGTGGAACACACTGTAAGCCATGTGAGTCCATGTGAATGAGCTGTTACTATAGAAACTATAAGGTGTCTGGAGGAGCGCATTAATATTAACCTGGAATTGACTTTTTTTTTTCTCCAGATTTCTTTATGAAATGCCGAAGGACACTTTAAGCTTTGCCTTTTTTATTTATGACTCTGCTCCATTGGCATTCTCTAACTGAATTATTATCTTGAAATTATCATCATCATCATCATCATATGGGTTTTAAACAGTCAGAGGTAAATCTCAAACTTTTATGTTTTCCACCACAAAAAAGTCTTTAAATTATTATTATTATTATTCATTTAAAGAGAGACAAATAATTAAAATGGCGTCCCGGCGGTGTAGTGGTTAGCACTGTCGCCTCGCACCTCCAGGTCCCATGTTCAATTCCCGTGTCAGATCTGTGTGCATGGAGTTTACATGTTCCCCCCGTGCTTGGCGCGTTTCCTCCCAAAGTCCAAATACATACAGATTGGGCCAATTGGCATTTCCAAACTGACCGTAGTGTGTGAATGTTGACCGGAGATCCAACCACGGTCGTAAAATGGGAATAAATACAACAGTCACCATTGGCTTCCATGGTTGCTAGTTGGACTACAGAGGTTCCTGGATGGATAAAAGAAATAAAATGACGATTATCATTACCTTATGGATGTTCTACAACATTAAATGTTGCAATAAACAGATTAAAATTAACATGTCATTCAGTAAGCATTGGCAAATAGTTATAGTTATAAGATATATAGTTATATATCTTATATATAGTTATAAGAGAAATAAAACACTCCAGGGTGGTAACGGTAACTGTAGCTCACCACATTGCAGCATGATGCAGAGGGCTTTAGTCCATGCATATGGTTTATAATAGCGGAAGTACCCATCATTGAAAAGTTTGTGGAAAAGAGTTTGTAGAAATAGGTTAAAGCTAAAAATAATCTGATGAGCTTTACTGTAATCAGTGATATTATTATTATTTCAGGTTGAAGCCCATGCACATGTCTGTCTGTGTTTCTGTACGGCAAGAAATACAAGTTGTACTTATTTCGTCGTCAACCAAGTACACTCCCTGTTTAAAGTACAGTTGATTATTAAATCTGGCACATAACTGTTCATAACATCACTTTTACTCAACATTTTGATTTCACATATGGTGCAGGTTAAACTTGAGGCAGAGATCTAAGTACTGCAAAAGTTTCAATAAATTCCGTCCAGCCGTCGATTTAAGACGCGCCCACAGTTTGATGCATGCGTCAATGTGCCAACTTTATAATCTGACACAAAGCTGTTCATAACTTCACCTCTACAGGCGCAGGTTTAACTTCAGGCAAATATCGAAGAGCTGGCAAAGTTTCATTAATTTCTGTGTAGCCAGTTTTATGTGATACTGTGACAAAATCTGGATGGACAGACAGACAGACATACAGACATAAATTGTTCTGAGATTGGCTTCGGGTCCTCCAGTGTATGAAATGTAAAGATATCATTCAAAGAGCGAGTTCTGATCAATGTACAGACCTTTCTTTTCTTATATACTAGATGATGATGGTACAGTATGAACATTGCATGCATCCCGAAATTGTTCTTTCATTGTATTCATCTATTTTTACATTACTGGACCAGTTGAACGTTTGGACACCCCGTCTAATTCAATATTGTTTTCTTTAGTGATTTTGTCGTTATGAAGGCTTTACAGACCAAAAAGCATGAGTAGCAGACACATCTCAATCTCAACTGTTCAAAGAGGATTATTGCATATTTTGGACGGATTTGTGGTTTTTATCATACCAACAGTTAAAATGTATAACTAACCCTTTATTGTACAGTATATTGTCCTATATCTGAGTTAGGTGTCCCATATCCATGTTTATTCCTCTGTCTTATACTTCACAGTGAGACAGCTGGTCCGGCATTGAGTGTCATAATTAAAAGCTTTTATCTCATACCTGCACACCTCCATCATGCATATTATCACAGCTTCATTTTTTTCCCCCCCAGTAACCTCAAACCGGTGGGAAGGCAGAGGCAGAACGGTGAGATGAATTGTCTTTCATTCAGGTAACGAAACGGCAGATATTCTTACAAGGTTGTTTTGCTGATGAAATGATCCGAATCTTAACAGAATGAATTATTACGCATGAGCTTTTTTATACCACTGTGGCACAGCGTAATGAGTTGTCTTCTCGTAGAACGATCATAATGCACCACTCCATATGGCACTGGGAGGAGAAATTGCAAAAATGGCCATCTAATTTCCTGTGTAAACATCCCCAGCTGTCTGCTCCAAGGAGACAGAGATGACTATCTGAGTCTGCAGTAAGAACCGTGGGAGGACGTAAGATTCGCCATCCAGGCCATTTATGTAAAGTACATGAAGTGGGAAATATTCTGGCTAATATGTGGCCTCCTCCCTGACCTGCCCTTACTTCCATTCGCAATCCAATTTTACTCTTATTAATGTTGCATATTTGTGCTTACATTGCATATAATTGATGAATTTGAGTGCTTTATGCATCCGATCATTCTGTAATCATTCAGGCTGTTTACATGAATACAATACTAAACTGTTACATTGATCGTCATGGAGATTTTTACAGCAACAATGATACACATCATGTTAGATGAAGCTGTACTGCCATCTAGTGTACAACGTTATACAGTAAAATCTCATCAATTGTTCTGTACATTACACATACTGTACATTCGTGTTCAAAAGTTAGTTCCCCCGCTGTTAACTCTAAAAAATCATATCTGATCATAGCGAGTCTCAGTATTAGGCAAATACAACCTCAGACGATAAACAGTCCATAACTCTTCTCACCGTGCCGTTATTGTTTAACAAAAAATGAATCCACAGGGTTTAAGAGGGTAAGTTGCAACCAGGTGCGGCTCATCATCAGCCCTTGATGAATTGATCAGTGATTAGCAGCATGTGTGGAGATCTCTATACCTCTATAAAAGCAGAAGTTTTGGCAGTTTGCTGGTCCGCACCATTCAGGTGTGTGTCAAGAGGGAAGAGATAGAAGCAGCGGTCTTAGAGAAGCAACTGTTGCTGCAAATCAATCTGGAAAAGGTTATAAAACCATTTCCAAACAATCTGTTGGAGTTCAACGTTCTACACTGAGAATAATTATCCTTTCTCATTAAGTGGAAAGCATTCCCAGGAGTGGACGTCCCAGCATATTCACCCCAAGATCAGACCGTGCAGCGCTCAGAGAAAGACAAAAAAATATTTATTATTTAGTTCTATCTAAAACATAGAATTAAAAGAGGGGTACTAACTTTTGCACATGCCTTTATGTATGCAGTTTTGCGCCAAAGTTTTTAAACAAAAGTTCAATGTTTTAGTGACAGTTTTAAATTGTTTAAAATAATGACAATCAAGATAATAATAATAATAATTGTTTTTTTCTATGAAATTGCTGCACAACAATTAATATTTAGTATGAAATCTTTATTCTTCAAAACCGCCTGGATCCGGCTGGGCTCTGATGTTACTCTAATGTCACTCGCTCAATCTATGCTTGTTTGATCGCTTCTTGAAGAACATGCACAAAAACTTGAAGTTCACAATTCACTTGAGAATTCCAGAGATTGATCATTTTTTTCGTGCCCCGGATTCAGAAAGTAAACGACCTGCCACATATTTGTTCCACCTGTTAACTAAACCAGCTGATTCTAACTAGCACAACTCTTCAGCCAGATAGGAGAGAACTGATCAGTGACATCACCTGTTTTATGCACAGGGATATCTACTGTATAATACACGGCATATGTTGTCTTAATATATTTAGCCACCACTGTACATTGTTACATTAACACACACACACACACACATCTCAAACATTCAGTCACCAAGATTAAAGGACACATTACTGATTACTGATCACAAATCATTAACTAAACCCCAAAATGAACACAGATAACACGTGTACATTTGGAACAACACAAAAAAAAGCAACACCATTATAGCAACTTGCTTACCTATTATATATTTTACAGCAGGAATATTCTGTTTATACTGGCATACCATTAAATACGACATATACCTCTTTATGTACTGTAGGTATATATAGCTATATGGCTGAGACATATTTAAAATGTCTTGTCTATATAGCCTGTGAGTCAAAGACCAAACTGTTTACTGTATGACGAAAAATTACATTCAGAAGTATTAAATAAAAATAATTCTACTCCTATCATCTGTCTATTTAATATGTTTAATATATATTGTATTGTATTAGCTACATGTAATTATTAAAGATAATAATATATAACAAAAGTCTAAAAAGTAAAAAAAATAAAGCTCAGGAACATTTTTATTTTCTCTTTATCTGTCTGTTTGTCTGTCTGTCTATATATTTATCTAAGCACTTCATCCTGATGTAGGTCATATAATCTTTCTTTATTTTATTGTCATCATAAAAACTTTACTACCATAAAGTCTTGGTTAGGAAATATACACACACTATTACCTCATACTACCTTACTATATCTTTAAGTCTCTGAGTTATTCCACTGGACAAACTGCTCTAGGATGGAAGGTGTGTTTAACCTAGTTTTTATTGTTCCATAGCGCCTCCCAGAGGCCCGTGTAAACATATGATGCCCAGGGTGGAAATTCAATTCATTCATTCATTCATTCATCTTCTATATCAGTGAACTGCTTATGCTGCGTACAGGGTCGCGGGGGGCCTGGAGCCTATCCAAGGAGACTTAGGGTACGAGGCAGCGTACACCAGGGTGCCAATCCATCACAGGGCACACACACACACACACACACACACACTATGGGCAATTTGGGAACGCCAATTAGCCTAATCTGCATGTGTTTGTAGGAGGAAATCGGAGTACCCGGAGGAAACCAACCAAGCACGGGGAGAACAAGCACACAGACCCTTAGGAAGGAATCGAACCCTCGACCCTGGAGGTGCAAGAAAACAGTGCTAACCACAACAGCCATTGTTGCAAAGCAGCTTTACAGAATCAAAAAATGAAAGAAATAAGCTCAAAAACTGTGAGAAAATATGTAAAATATGAGCTACCTTGACAATACTGTGCAGGGCTTTTTGTCCTCAGCTGTACAAGCTGTGCTTGACCTCTCTTCTATAAGCTGATTCGTTGTTATTTTTATTAACCATAATGACAGGTATATAATCTGCAATTGTAATAATTGCTGTGCTATTGTGAGAAGCCATGCAGTCTTGTGTTTAGAGTGTGTAGAGGTGAACACAGTTGTAATAAGTGGATAGATGGAGAATAAAGGGGTTGCCAAGGCTCTTTCACTGTCTAATGCCGGTTTGTTCAAAAGGTCAAAATCCACATTCAGGCATGATGGTCCATGCCAATATCAGACAGCTTAGCCTTCACCTTCTGAGAAACCATGGTATTGAGAGCAGAGCTGTAGTCAATAAGAAGTATTCTGGTATACAGTATGTAATTGGCTCTTCTAGATGAGCCGATGTTGCATGAATTAATTTTGTGCAATGGGAACACTGGGTGGAATGAACTGGTAGTACACCCTAAATATGATTTTTGACGGATATATCTTGTTTATTTATCGATGTAATATTTTTTTGTTGTTTATTTGTTTAGAAATTCATTTATTTGTCTTTTTTAATCATCTATACCACTTAGGCTGTACAGGGTCGCTGAAAGCCCGGAGCCTATCCCAGGAGATTTTGGGCACGAGGCAGGGTACACTACGGACAGGGTGTCAATCGACTGCAGGGCACACAAACACGCACTTACTTACACAATATGAGGAATTTGGAACGCCAGTTAGCCTAATCTGCATGTCTTTGAACTATGGGAGGAAACCGGAGTACCCGGAGGAAACCCACCACCGTGCTTGAACATGCACACAGGCCTGAGGCGGGAATCGAACCCTCGATCCTTGAGGTGCGAGGATACCTTGCTAACCATGACGTGGTTGTACATGCGCTTGTTTATTAATGTTTGTTTATTATTTGATTAATAGGTTATATGATTATTTCATGCTATTGATTAATTGATTGGTTAGTTATTTAATAATTAAATCCATAAGTGTTTCTTCTTCTTCTTTTTCTTCTTCTTATTTATTAGATTTTTTATTCACCCAAAGTGTACCATTGAAAAGCAACAGACATTTTTAAACCCATCTCCTCAGCACCATTCAGTTTCTATGAATGTTCCTCTTTATTCAACAGTCTTTCATTAGTGTTTTATTCCAGGCAAATCTGACCAGGACATGAATCATAAGTATATTCAACAAGCACAATGTGACTAAAAGGCCCAGCAGGAGTCATTTACATGATAGGAACACGTAAGAACATTTTCATTTCCTGACTTCCCGGGAAAAGAAACGATAAGCAGATTTCATCCAGGTTATAGATTATTGTCTTGTTTGTCTCAGTGTTAAACCTACATCCTCGGGCAGTGAAGCACACAGCAGCTGAGTCATGATTCATCCACAACAAATCTGAATGCTTATGAGAAACAGCTGGAAGTGTTTAAGAAGCAGAAGAGAATCTCATGCAGTGCTGCGGATTTATATCATGCACTGTTTGAAACAGGTTACATTTCTTTTCCTTTTATACACTTAAATAGAGCAGGTCTGGGTTTTACTTTGCTCTCAGTCAAATATCCTGTGAATATTTCTCCTTCCTGTCGTTATTAGATGAGTAGGTGGTCTGTCTTTTATTGCGGGCGCTCTAAACCGAGCTTGACGAGGGCATAAAATTAGATTAGTGTCATCAAAAATGAAGACTTATGGTGGGTAGGTGTGGCGGACACCTGGCTGAGAATAGGACGTTTACACAACACTGAACGTAATCAAGTTTGAAGGATTGTTTAGTGCAAGAAAATACATTATTATAAAGCTGTCACGATTAGTTTACATTTAATATCTTACTCAGTGTTGATTGTGTAAGGCTTAAAGTTGGCAGAGCATTGTCAGTATTCTTTTTTTGTTGCTATGATTATATGATAAATAAGTAACGGTGCTCTTTATGTATGATATGACTATAAGAGAAGGCTTGGACTACATGACATGTGACTTCACTCTAAACCCTGACATGTAGACTTCATTTAAAGCAGTTAAGGAAATTTGCTGCGACGAGTCATTTAAGTTTTGAAACTCAGGTTTTAAAGTTGATTGTACTTTTATATTGTGTTAAATGCAAGCACAAATTAAAAAAAAAAAATGGACTAAGTGTGTGTTGTTGCTACTTAAAGCCACAACTATGTTTGGAAAATGGCTCAGATTGTTTCCTAAGCTCATCCATTAGGGTTAACTCTTTCAGATCCCAACCACATGGGTTTGGTTCAGACTTTGACTGGGTAGTTTTGCCATAATTCTGAGTTGTTGATGATTAACAACCTGTAAAACCTACTGAGTCATGCTTGAAATTTTTGACTTTTGCTTATAAGTCTTTGCTTATCAGTTCACTTACCTGGCACACATGCCTCCCTTATTTCTACCATATAGACTCAAAAAAAATGTTTAGTTATATGATTCTGATCACAAAATATTCACAAAATATCCTGGAACATATACCTTTTCATCTTATAGAAATATGCACATATATGCAGGTTTATCAGGTTCAGCAGTGTTGTTGATGAGGTTTAAAACACTTACTAGAAAGTCACCTTGTTGGTGTGTGGTTACAGACTAAAATTCATTTCTTTTTCATTACAGCGCCAGGGTCAACCAACTGACTCGGTTGGACTTTCTTAATCTAGTATTCACCCTCAGGCGTCCTTTGCTTAGATATTAGACTCCACTTTTCTGGGAAGGCTTCCCACCAAATTTTGGAGCCTGGCTGTTAGGATTTGATCTTTTTCTTTCACAGGAATTAATAAGGTCAGGGACTGATGCTGGGCGAGAAGTCATTACACATTCCAACTAATCGCAAAAGTGTGAGCACACACATGTGATGAACTTTACAGACTAGTACTGTAGCTTTTTAGCTAATTAAATAGCTCACTTGTTTGATACCTTTAACCTCCTGACTACCAGGAAAAAAAATATTTTCAAATTACTTTTATTTTTCCTTTTTCCAATTGTTTGAAAGGCAATGAGCATACTGACAAGTTTTATTTTCACAATATGTTGTGTCCACCACACTGGACAACGGAAGTTAGTATATCCAAAAACGAACCATGAACACAACAAGGAAATTACGAAGAAAATATCAAGAATCAGTATGAACTTTGACTGGAACTAACACATCATTGTTAGCGTGGTGTTTGTATTTTGGAACTTTTTATTGATGCTTGCGAAGTGAAGCACTACTATTGTTATCTCTCAGGCTTATTTTTCGTTTTTTTCTTCTTCTTCAGTACAAAAGTTTGGCGCGTAACTAGTCCTGCAGCGTTTGTTGTAGACCCATGAATGAGGTGTCAAATCGTGCGCCTTATTCGAGAATGGGGTGCTATGACTTTTCTATGGGGTGGGTGGTTAATTGCCCCCCGCAAATTAATTACCACCTCAAAAAGTCCTATAGACTTAACATTGAGACCAACATCAGCTATGACATCATAGATATGACATCATAGCTATGTCTATGATGCCACGGCAAGCACTACTCACATTTTCTTCAGGAAATGTGCCTCTCTAGTATGTATTTCTTGGTTATGGGGTATGATATTTCAAGAAGCAAT